>JASCZW010004428.1:0-112506 GCA_034211315.2 Aedes japonicus
CTTTTGAGAAATTTCCCATGGAAGGTACTATTTAAGCTAACTTGCGAAAAATCACAATGCCTTTGCGAGCGGCCTTCCGACAGTTAACTTAGAACATTCGCCATGGTGGACGAAAACATGCGTGTTCTCTGTTTTATTTATCGAATTTTCTCTCAGAGTTTGCAACAAAATTGATGGAGTAAATCTTACGTCATATGTGGGCCCAGAAATTTTCGAGCGGATACAGCTGGGGGACGCGGCGGTTTCACCGACTTACCATTCGATATTCAGCCGTTTTATCTCCTCAAACGATCGTTTGCGGTGTAACGGCAAGATCCATTGCCAGAACACCGTGTCTTCGCTCGCAGGATAATTTTAGCGAACGACCTAACTTTCGGCAGGAATTTCGTACCATATATTTCCCCCATTTGTTGCCAGCCTGGAGTTGCAAAAGAAGGAGGCATGTGACATCCCCTTCTCGCGATTGCCAGGCCACAGCTGCACCTTCTGTGAACTGGCTGGTGTTACTTTCCTCGCGATCTTCCTCTACAGCATCCTTGGAGCTTCTGTCGCTCAGTCGCCGTCCGAACCGGGTTTTTCCGATGATCTGAACGGTGGTGTATTCAGCGTTCCAGTGCCGCACAATGTCCGTTTCCGACGCGGCAGGGTGCCGTTTCGAATGCGCACACTTCAAACCAGTTGCTTCACTTTTTCCATCATGGTTAGAGTCTGACTGATGTGCCGTCAAATTTTGTCTACTGACTCGAAGGCTCAGATTGATGCTGCATGGGTAGGTTTGTCAGTGGGTGAAGGTAAACCCATGAAAATCGGCGTTTTAACCATTTTTAATGCAACGTTACATACCACTGAGAGCCAGAAGTCGAAGTGTTGCATTTTCAAGAAGGCGAATATTCGAGACCATAGGGTTTTAATTAAACGAGATGCCGGTAATTTATTTCTTCATCTCTTTCTTGAAAAATCAAAGGTCATATGTTTTACATATGTAGTTTCCTGTGCATTCTCCTTAGCTCGTCGGCAAAGGCGCGAAGCAGGAAAGCAATACCACGCGAGAAATGGTTTTGATATCGGTCAATCGCTGTTGCCATATTCTATTTAGTCGCATCTGTTATGTTGTACAACACACGCAGCGACAAAGCCACACCATGTTAATTTTGATAGAATTAGAGGAATTAGAGCAGCATCGATTGTCGAGTCTGGCTTGAACTGCAACGAGTATATTCGAAAATTTCACAAAGTTCCACGACAAGATTGGCATAATTTTCAACGACATGTACTAGTTACATAATATCTTGCATCCATATTGATAATCAATATTGACGCCATGATTGTCTTAATAATTCATTCTGTAAGATTAAATACATACGTAATTTCAAATATATGCGTAATTTCTTCATATTGTAGGTGATGTGATGATGATGTGTAATATAAGAACCCACCACCAGTTCAAGTGATTACCTATGCTGCAGGACTATTCCGCAGGTTGTCTGGAGAATAGCCTACGTGATGGCTTTCAGGCAGGGTCAAATGATCTCAGTAAGGAACACCTTCGAAGACTACGGCCAGAAGGCCGCGTGTTCGTACGACAAGGACTGGCGACTCCACGAACCCCATTCAAATAACAAATCCTTCGGACTGCTCTATAGTTGACTCTAGGTCCCTGTTATATAAAGCAGCAGTTGAAGAATAAAATTTCTATATTAAATGATTTATAAAAGTTTTTTTCAAGACAAAATAAAATTTATGTAATATACTGAACTTGGGTATTCAACAATACTATTTTGTTTTTATTTGCAATTAAAATATACTGGGATATTGCAAATTTCACGTCTTTGCAAAATTAGTCAGGCAACAAAATGAGAAAATCTCAAACAAAATCATAATCAAATAACTTACCATAAAAGCATATTAGTTCTATGTTGCATCATAAAATCAAGAAATTTTACTTTCCAAACGGCATCTTCACCATGTTATTGCTGGGAAATAACTCATTTGCTTTATAGAGATGGTTAATCCAATATGAATGGATCGTGTAGTCTAACTGCATATCAGTTGTTTTACAAGGTTCACTTTCATAGCAGTTATCATGATAGACCCAATTGCTATGTATAAAAATTTCAACTTGAATAATTTACATGCAATTTTACACTATAAAATTTAAAATTGCTTGACCACCATGTAAAAGCAGCTACAGCAGTCAATGGTATCAACTGCTCACTTACCGTACCCAATCTACCTCTTGTTGCATTAAATCCTCGTAATTAAAATTTAAAGAGTTATAAATAATCCTCCAAATCACCATGTCCTGCAAAATAAATGTAGAAAACAAACAAATATTAACAAACAAATAAACTATTGTTGAGCTAAGGTATTGGCAAAAGAGTTTTTAATTTATACTGTTAAATAGAACAGATTTTAAAAAATTAGAAATAATGCAGATATTGTTAATAAGCTACTTTCATCATAAACATGAATTACTCGAAAATAGACAAAACTAAGTACTGCCAAAATTAGAAGGTCTCACCGTTCGGGAACACCGCTGATCCGATGAGAAGGCGTGTTAAAAGCACAGTATTGGTTCAACACGCGGCCGCGCAGACACACACGCTCTGGGCTCACAGAATATCATCATCTAGCACATCGGGAACGCTAAATATAACGTACCCACACCGTCACATTTTCCAGATCCATCATTAACATGCAATAATACTAGATATGTCAGCATAAAATTGACCTGATCTCAGCGCAACAACAGTAAAAAGCACGGTAATATTGTTATTCCTCGTTGCCGATGATTTTCGACCAACCACTATCACCATAAACCTTTCGAACACGTCTCCCATTTCGTTAAGCCCTGATCTTCCTACTTTTGGCTTAATATAGACAACACTACACTTCAACCGCACACTTGGATTAGACCACATTTCATCGTAACCATTTATATTTCAATCTGATCCAGTTTTCATCAGACGACCTGTAAATTTGGCGTCAATAAAACAAACCGACTCAATGACAGTGTCATCTTTGATACTTTCTCTTCAAAGAAGCAAACTGAATTTTGACCGTACAGCATCACAAAAAACACGAAAATTTTAAAACAATCAGAGCAACACTTCACACATCTGAACGCGAGCAAATACAGACGATTTCAGTTTCTGTCCTTTGTATTGTAGGAAGTTGTCGAATACTTTGCATCTCAATATTTAATCCACGGATAAACAGTTTGTTTAGGAGTACAAGATAGTCTATTTTAGTAACCGGGAATGTATTGGACACATCGATAGGTAAGTGCATCGAATATAAGTCGTATCCACATACATTTGCGGTTGCATTGCATGCATTAGATTGTATGGTATTTTTATGCTCTTAACATCTGCATGCCGTGCGTTTGACTGTCAGCTTACTTTTGTTTACTTGTTTCAGTGGTATCAAATCTCCTGCGTTTTTCAAATGTCAAAAGCCAGAAAGGAAGCGAGTACCATAGGTTCTGGACACACAATGCGTTAGAAGGGTTAGCGCTGGCGACCAGCGGCCGGTTTCAAACGTCATGCGAGTGTTAAAACCATCATTAATAGAAGGTGGTGGCAGCCACTTACTGTTTCGGATGAGCTACCAGGAAGAGGCAGAAACCCGGTTCTTCCAACCAGAAACTGGCGCAGAAAGTGGTATCTCTAATCACAGAAGAATGAAACCAATCGTAAATACGTATCGGGCACAAAAAAGCAGGAACGAGTGTCGAAATGATCCAGCGTATCAAGAGGCGAAACCACCCAGAAGACCTACAAGAAGCAGAAAATCCCGAAACAAAGCGCAGAACAGAAGAAGCGAGCAGCAACAAGGCCCAGAGAATTGTATTCTCGCGTCTCTCCGCAGTGTCCGGATGCATGCGTTTTGGATGGACGACAGAGACCATGGTAAAGGAAGACTCAAAACCCTTCCAGGTCCACAATACTTTACCGTCGTCATTGGGGAGGACGTGAGCGATGCGGACAGGTCGATTCAAGTGGAGAAATTGGTCGAAAGGTACCGATATGGCGAGCAATATGTTCCTGTGGTCGAAGTCAACCATTTTTTACATTACCGAATCCATAAATGTGTATCTATCGATTTGAATGCTTCCAGAAGAGATTGTTGCCTTTATATAAGAAGCATAGTACATCTCCACTGTTTGGGCTGGATTTAGCGTCGGCTCACCATGCCAAAACCACTCTCAATTGGTTTACGCGAAAGGGTATAGATTTCGCCGAGAAAATATCAATCCACCAAATTGCCCTCCAAGCTTCGAATCCATTGAATGTTACAGGCAATCGTGAAGAGGGTCTTTAAGAAGACTGCAGTAGCGTCAGCTAAACATGCAGGAGTTCAAAAATTTGGGCCCGGCGTCCAAAAATGCGATGCAACACTTGTTCGGAACTGACGAAGAGTATCTGATCCAAATTTCGAAAATTCGTGAAGGAATAACCTCAATTTTATCCGGTCTTCATTGTGTTCAAGTTTAACTCTCGTAAAATAAAGGATCAATTTTTTCAGAATAAAATATGTTGTCAGGTTTGTAATTTGAAAGAAAGTTTGTGGATAGCTTATTTTGATACACCCTTATTCCCCTAAACGCTACTGTTATAACTGTAGCATCTGAAGTTCTGCTTGCAAGTGCATTTAGATAACCTCAGAACATCCCAGAAAGACATAAAAATATTTAACGTTTAACACTAAAAATTTACATAATACATAAGTATTGCTGTACCATATTCTAAAACAACGCTTTACATTATTACTATGGCATTTATTTTTCTTCCTGAATCTTCTTAATATTCAGAATGATCTTGATCGTCAATTAGCCTTAAACTCACATGTTTTTCACATTTTAAGCAGAAAAATCTGTGTAGCAGCAAAGTTGTGTAAGGTACGGTACGCTCATTATTCACTCTGTGAGTGTGTACAGGCACATTTCCGTTTGTGGTCATATATGACTCCATGGACATTAAGAGGTTATATACTTTTAAGACAGGCTGTAGCATTAATAAATTTTTCAATAGTATGTATGTGGCTCAGATAATTTTTCAACATTGTTTCTCCATTGAAGATGATGTGTAGAACAATTTTGAAAGTCTTTGAGAAATGACTGAGATAATAACGTCAAAACCTGACCACTTTTCGTGACGATTGCAAAGTGATTTTTTAAATTGTACCCCAGCATAGAAAACAAAGACGTAGTCCTACGTCAAAAGTTATCCTACACAGATAAAAAGAAACACTGAATTTTCTGCGTTATCCAATGCACATAAAGGTGAATGCTAGATTTGGCAGAACATATGGGATTTTTCATGTAAATTTAAGCTCAGATAACGCCTGAATCGAGCCTGTTAGGCTGAAAGATTCCAAACAATATCGTTGTTTACGCTCCTTTGGCTTGGAATTACACGAGAGAGAAATTTACACGCTTGTTTAAATTAATTATTTTTTCTGTGTACCGCTGGGCTGCTTCACCCGATTTGTCTTCCTCGGACTATTGTCTGCTTCACACTTCTAAAGATGGCTCATCAATAAAAGAAAATCATCTCACGACGGGAAATCATCGACGCGGAGGTAGTATTTGCAGACTTCCGGCAAAGTACTTTTCAGACGTGTTAAGAAGTTGGAAAATCGCTGGAATGAGAATATCGAGGGGACCACATTGAATAAAAATATATTTTTTTTAAATTCCCAGAGAGGCTACTCTTCATACCACCTAGTAGAATACACCAGATAAGAATAATAAAACAAATGAATATGTGGACACGAAATATATTCAATTAAATTGTAAGTTGTTCTGAGAACCATACACTTGTAGAAACGCCCGATTTTTATTAACATGGGAGAGAAAATTCAGAGCACGTAATTGATGGTGATTGGTAGATGGTTAAAAGAGACAATTCTGCAACTATAAATATGAACTATCTGCACTACACTTCGACGAAGCGTCATTAAAAAATGGATCAGAAGTCGAAAAGAAAGGAGACAGACACCGACAAGCAGCAGAGGCCGAGCTGGTCGTTTCAATCGATCACTTCAAGTGGCGGGCGCCGAAGAGGATTCCGGTTGAAGACGACCAGCAACCACTGACAGATATGTGAAGGCGTTTCCTCGGCCAAAACACAAACGCTTTACAACCCATCGCAAGCGGCGACGCACGACTTCCATGGGCATTTCGTTCCAAATTCGAAGATTACGACTTCGATCTGGGCCAAAAAGCCACCTTGTCCTCGTTTATTTTCGAGAAGAAAATCAGTTTCTTTCATTTTGAGATGGCACAATCGGGTTTTGGCTCATTTATTGCTCAAACAATTACTTAAAACCACGAAAGACTGGCTTGCTGTTGATTCTATGGATTTTGAACCGAAAGACGTGAATCCACCAAACTGTCCTTAGCTCCGTCCGATCAAAAGCTACTGCGTCGCGATGAAGTGCAGACGAAAGATCAAACGGACCTGTTCATAAACCACGGTAGACCTCGTTTTCGTGAAAATCTCAGGGCCCCCTCAGGATTTGAAATCCTACCAAAATGAAAAAAATAACATGAGTGGTATGCCGGCAACAATGTGGAAATGGTGCTCAAGGGGAAGAACCAATCCTACACCAGTTCACTCATGTGAAAAATTTGTAACCATGCTTAAGGCCTGTACTCGAAGAAAATGCACCATTTTTATCCATGTGTAACTTGTGTGTGTCTGTGAGTAAAAATTGAAGTAAATCTGGTATAACTAGTTAAGAGTGAATTGTTTACATGTGCAAAATTTCATACCAATCCGGTTCAGTGGTAATTGAGAAGGTATTCGAAACAGAGAAAAAATCCGACTGCGACCGTGAGATGGATCGGAAGACAACTTGGAATCACCCATGCACTGTTTCTCGGGTGGTAAAATCGTTTAAGGAGTCCCAGAAGACCGACGCGGCGAAAAAATCGAAAAACAGTTGACCCTGTGAAGGCCCGGAAGGTATTGGATTATTTCAAGTATAATCCGAACCTTTCGATGCTCGACGATGGCTCTGAAGGCAAATTGGATTACAAAAGAAAAAATGATTTGGTTTTCTCAGTCAAAAACAAATTGGTTGTAGCACCGTTTATGCATCGCATCAAATGTATAGTAGATGCAACAATCGACGGAGAACAAAGTTGTATCTTTCCTACCTCAATCGAGAACTCGGATTCTATTCTATTCAGTCCGTGATGTGATTGCGGTAGCTCTCTACTTGGTATTTCTTGAATCCCGTAATTCGTAAACCACATAAGGAAAGATGGGCATAAGTTGATATGCAACTCTACGCATGTCGTTTAGGACTTGAGTTAATTCGTCGAATTTTTTACAGTCCCGAAAGATTGAGAGAGAAAATAGTTTTTATTTTCATTTGATACATACTTGATACATTGTAAATCAAATGCAAGATCAAAAGAACGACGAGAGCTTTTCACAATCTTAAATGATAATATCGCAATAAGCTGCTTTTGATTATAATTTCTAAGAACTGCATCAAGGTAGATGGAATCTTAAAAATTAAAAACACCCTAATGCGTTTTAATTAGTCTTCCTAATGGAGATAAATACTGTCCAAAAAGTGAAAACGAACTCATCTGAAACAAGTGGAAAGCAATGAATTGAAGTCACAGCTTAATTCCATTTTAATCTCTCCGGAATGTGATTCTACTAATACGTCCACAGCCACATCAAACCGACTTGGAGATTCTGAGATACGACTCGGACCAACTCCGAACGGAATCCAACGAAGATTGTGAAAAGTCCTCCCGTTTCTCCGAAGATGCTGAACTTGAAAGCACTCACCAGCAACCGACTGAAAAAGAAAAGAAAAAGAAACTTTCCGAAGTGATAGCATTCTTCGCTTAGGAGTTGTTTTAAACAATGTTTCCTTTCCGCTGGAAACGAAGAGGGACACTAAAGACCACTCAAGAGCTTGCAGAAGACACTTTTACAGGTTCCCATCGCTCGCTCGATCTTTGGCTATATCAAAGGCAACTGGCAGATAAGTCCTGCTTCATCCCGCATTTCTTCTGCACCAATTATGGTGATGAAGAAGAAGAAAAACAACACCGCTGCAGAAAAAGTTTGCCAAACTTCCAGTCAACCGTGTCACAGTGTCGCTGACAGATTCTGAAATCCTCCGAGCTGGGAAGTTTGTCACTCATTGATGAAGCAACAACATTTCTGAAAAATCGCTGGCTGAATGCGTCTTGGGAGCGGGTTTAGTATTTGTTATTAGATTTATCCTTTATGGGGTATTTTTTTTTTCGTTGCTGCCTGGAGAGCACAGTGATTGTTTTTACAGTGAAATGGATTTCCACTCGTCCAACAACGGTTCCAGCATATAGCGCGCGAGGAAGTGCGAAAGAGAGGTAAATAATTGCTTTTTCAATTGATTCTGTTTATTTCAATTTGCCAGATTAGTGGGCATATATGAAGGATGCTGCACAATGTTCTCCGGCGGAGGTGATTTCCAATTCAGTGGAGCGAAACTGATTGATTTTTATTGCGTTTCATCTCGACTCACCAACGGAAGGGTTGTGTTTTCGTTTTCCGATAGCTGTCCATCAAACTGGAAACTGGGGTGCAATTCGACAATGGAATTGATGGGCGGATTGGCGGACAGTGCTAGTGAAAAATGTGTGGCATGCAGTTCGAAAGTTTGAACTTCCTATTGTTGCGTCAAAAAAGCTGGAGTAGCCGAAACTTGGTTTATTATAATTATTGCCAAAATGACCAACATGACAGAACTGAGCTGACCACACAAACAAGTTCCGGAAGAGAAACAAACGCAATTTGACAGTAGGTTTCCTTATGTAATGAGGGCCGCTTGTATGTGTCAGTCTCAAGGCACCGAAATTTACATGACTTTTGGTAGTATTTGTGACCAACAGAACACAATTAATGGTGAGATCAGTTCAAACTTGTAATTAGTGATAAAGTTATTCATTTCATGATTTTTTTTTCTATAACCATCGTAATTTTCGAATCTAATTTATATGTTTGAGCTGAATTGTTGGTTCAGTTTTGTCAGCCCATTCGAATTTTTGTATGCCTTAAAGACAGTAAAGATGTTTTCAGCGTTCAATAAACAACCAACCGATATCTCACATATCAAGCAACACCAGCTGGCCATCAACAGAGTTTGTAAACTCAATAGGATAAACATTTACTCCTGCGGTCGTTTCCGTATCTCGTGTTGAAAACATTTAATGAATGCATGCAATGATTACGACGTTAACGATCCAATTATTTGTTCGATAATTCGAGTGAAAAGCTATAATTCACAGTTATGCAGTGAACATAATGCCTTATTAAAATGACTAAAGGTTTGTTGTGACTTTTAGAGATTCAATGTTTTCATATGTAATATGAGCTACTTGACCTGAATCAAAATCTCGATGTAAACAGATAATACGAGAAATCAATCGAAGGTGTAAAATTCTAGTGTTTAGTTCACTAAAATTAGACCTTAATCCTCAAAGATAAACAACAGGACCGCTCGCATGTATGTTGATCGTTTTTCACTGTCGGTCGCACTGAACGTCCAGAAACATCCGCAAAGCGTCGAAAAGTGATGTGCCAAATTGAATGTAATTTGTTTGTCCAGAAATGAGAGACGTTTCAATTAAACATCAAGGCACACGTGCGCTAGGAACGTGCGTCAATGTGCTCTACATAGGAGATCATGCCGTTTGACTTATATTCATCGTCTGCTGAATATAAAAACCGGATCTGATGATGTGGACTTGTTACGTATGC
This sequence comes from Aedes japonicus, assembly GCA_034211315.2. Taxonomy (NCBI): domain Eukaryota; kingdom Metazoa; phylum Arthropoda; class Insecta; order Diptera; family Culicidae; genus Aedes; species Aedes japonicus. The sequence continues at coordinate 9,774 of JASCZW010004428.1, forward strand.
ATTACGAAAATGGGTATATTTTGATTGACGATGAAAAAGCAGCTACAAATACTAAAAAGATATTTTAAATTGAAGCGATCATATTTTCCTCTAATTCTGAGTTTATTAAGCTTTCTACCATAATATTTCAACGCCCTGCTTTACGGCAACCAGTCGAAAAATAAAAAAGAGAGGTAATGAATTCATGAATAGTGTGGCATTCATTGAGTACGTCACGCGATTTTTTAACAAGATTGACCCCTCGTCTCCCCTATGTCACGTTTTGTCAGAAATTTACAAACCCCCTATGAGAAACGTCACACCCAACTTTCAATCATCTAACATCGCAGCGGAAGAGGCAAATAGCAGTATTTCATTATTATATGTACATTATTTAGTATTTCTTTACAACATCGTATTGTTTCTATTATTTGATGACCTTCACATTTTCATACAATACACCTGATTTATCATCAAGTTTAATATCAGCTCTAAACTTACACAAAATATCCCTTGAATTTATGGCATCAAGCAATCCATAGAAGTCCATTATATTATGCAGAAAATTACATCTGTGGTAGGCTTTTGAAAATTACTGAATATGTGGTAGGCTTCTGCACTTATTACTGAATGTATTTATAATTTTCTGTTTGCAAATAGACCAATTCTGAGCTGATCTAATTCATGCAGCGTTGAGTGCCGTTTGGCTTGTGTTTGATATTATAGTTCAATTTTTGTCATTACTTCATTTGATAATATTGTTTTATTGATTTTACTTCATAGATGATTTAAACAGAACGTATTATTTTTTTGTGCCTATTTGTCTTTAACTCACTTCCAGTTAACACTCGGTAGCAATAACTATTAGGATTGCTGTTATAAAATCAGCATCAAGAAGCAAATATTGACTATGGCAACAGCAAATTAAACAATGTATAAATGTTAGTTTTGTAAAATTTCCATAGATTTAACAAACTTTTTCAGAATACTTCACATCAAGATTTTGGCGATATGCACTATCGCTTAAAATGAACGAACACGTGCTTAAGCGTGAACTACAGAACTCTACACTTAAACACTTTACAACATTTCTTGCATTTCAGGATCAACCGAATGAAGATCACATATAATTTATACGAATGATTGCAGTATTTTTCATTTTCATAAATATAAACACTATTATATAGGGTAGGGAACGGCTTAATCAGGGGTCACTATTTTAATCAGTTGTTAGGACATAGGTCTAAAAATCCTACATTTTCCAAATTATTTCATTTTTAATGCATGTTTTTTGTATTTATGCAGTTTTTTGCATGTAAACCCATACTTTCTTCAGTTCCTCGACTGTCTTCACTACCTTAGGTCGTTTAAGAAGGTGCTGCTTCATAATCGCCCAGTACTTCTCGATGGGGAGGAGCTCCGGAGTGTTGGGAGGGTTGAACATTTTCGGCACGAAATTGACCTTATTGTCCGCATACCACTTCAGCACGTCCTTGGAGTAGTGGCATGAGGCCAAATCCGGCCAGAAGATTGTTGGGACGTTGTGGGCCTTCAGGAGAGGAAGCAGCCGCTTCTGGAGGCACTCTTTATGTAGCACCTGTCCGTTCATCGTGTCCTGGGTCACGAAAGGTGCACTCCGCTTCCCGCACGTGCAGATGGCTTGCCAAACCAGGAATTTCTTCGCAAATTTGGACATCTTCTGAGTGCGGACACGCTTCGGAACGCTGAACTTATCCTTGGCCGTGAAAAACAGGTTGCCGGGGATCTGTTTGAAGTCGGCCTTCACATATGTTTCGTCGTCCATGATGCAGCATTCAACTTTCGTCAGCATGTTGAGGTACAACTTCCTGGCACGGGTTTTGGCGGACTTGTTCTGCTTCTCGTCGCGATTAGGGGCCTTTTGTACCTTGAACGTTCGAAGCCCAGCCTTAGTTTTGGCCTTCTGGACAAAACTTCGGCTTAGGTGCAGCTTCTTAGCCACATCCCGAACGGAGGCGTTCGGATTTCGGTTGAAGGCCCCAACTACGCGGTTGTGATTTTTGGTGTTGTACGGAATACTTTTTCCTTCACTTCTGGGCTTCCGATCGGTGGTCAACCGTTCTTCGAACCGCTTAATCACTCGCGACACCGTGGAATTCGCGATTCCCAACGTTTTATCGATGGAACGATGCGAGAGATCCCTGTTCTCGTGATGAATGCGCAAGATATTATCACGCACGAGCTGTTCTTTCGACTCCATTTCCGCGAGTTTTGATCACAGGACTTTAAAACTTGCAGGATGTAAATAATGCACTATGAACTAAATCCACCCAAATTTTCATTAAATTCTAATCAACGGTTAAAAAGTTAGAGCAATTTCATAGTGTGGCAATTTCATCGTGGACACCCTTTATGCTATATAATTTCAAATCATCCAAGGATATTTCAAGTATTGTAAGATATGTTTTAATCAATTGTTTTTTCTCATAGCTACTATATTGTCTTAATTTTCAGGTTTACAAATGTAATTGTTACTATCATTCTTACATTTACTTACTCTATTAAATATCATTATAATAATCATTCAATATATTTTTTATTAGTTTAATATTCACTATATTTTATATATTACTACATGACATTGAATATATATTGGGCAGGGAGGGAGCATCAGGGTATCATTCAAGCTGGAATTGGACAATGGAGTGGTATGACAACCGGCGTCTAGGAGGGAATAAACAGTATCATTTTCTTATCCTACCGATTCGATTGTGATGTTGCGAATTCTACTCCAACAGTTTCAGCGTGAGTGACGCCCCTTTCTTAACAAGCCATCCCGTAGAAAGCTTAATGAGTATTGCGAATTGGGTTATGCGATTTGTTGGATCGTATCGTTGGAAGGAGAATCTTATGTTCCCGCGGGTTTCGCGTAAGTGTTTCTGCTTACGGGTCCGCCCCACCGTTTTTGGCCCTTCATACAGCGTTACTATGAATGCAACCCGGTAACTCAATTTGATCTTCCTATTAGGTGGAGCTGCATACATGACAAGGTCGTAGAAGGGATGGTGGCTTCCTTACATACATACATACATACATCTAACTTATGAATTTGCGTCTATTCAGTTGTTACAGAATAAATAAAATATAAAATTGTCTACTCATATTTAATTTTCTGGGACATCAATACAGTAGCTCAAGAAAAGTCCTAGAGATTTATTTATCGATTGCGACTTATATATTTTAGGGTGGATTGAATGTATTCTTCAGGCTCCAATCTACGTAAACTAGGTTCTTGTCTGCCTCCGTTTAAACCTGTAACCAACCGTTTTTAGGCTACAATAAAACCATCGTTTTCAGTGTTGTCAGCTTGATTTTGTTTAAATCTCATTCGTGTTATTTATGAAATATTGTTAGTAAATGTTTAGATACTAAATTAATGTTTGAGCTCCGTTATAATTATGCGTTTGAGATAACATTAGCTTTGTATTTATAAGCCCTGACTGTGTTATTATTATTATGTTTTTGCTTTTATTATTTTTGCTACTGTTTTTCGTTGCATAATATGTACATCCATTGTTTAAACAAAACAAAATAAGATGTAAATACTATATAAATTAAATCCAAAAATTTAATATATGAACTTGCACGCAAGAAACTAAAATTCAAAAAAAGGTACCAATCCATTCTGTGTTACCCCTCGTTCCATCATCGGAGAAGTGTCATCAGCTTTTGTGTATACAACATCATCACGCCGGGTGGATGTAAGGACCAATGAAACGGATATGAAATGAGCGATATATTGTTTTGAGGATGATATATAAGGCTTGGCGGGTCATTGTGCCGACCTCTTGTAATTTGGCGATTAGACCGCGGTAGCGTTCGTCTCTTTGCTATTTGTGAAATTGTGACCACGCTAAGAAAAAGTGAAGGCAAGTGCCTTTTATAATTTGAGTGGGCATTTTGTGCGACAGTGACACGGTTAATCGACTGTGCGAGAACAGACATCACAGAGAACAGACATCCAGTCTCGAACTTTTTTTTCCACTTTACTGTGTATATTTTTAAAAGCAAACCGTTGGAAAAACAGCACCGCCTAGTCTTGGTTTCGCCAAACTAAAATTGACAGACTATCAAATTTCGAGGCGAACAAGTGGCGCCATCAACATACGATTGCCAAAACTAACGGAAACGAGCTGTTATTTTAAAATAGCAGTTACAGAAATTTTCACAAGGCGGGCACTCCAGCTTGGATGTCTGTTCTCTGTGTACAAATCCAGACAAAATAGTCAAAAGGTCGAAGGTAACATATGTAAACAAAGACTTCTAGCATATTTTTCTGGGATCTACTTGCTTCCACATACAAAATAGCACCAGGAACAGATACAATGACTTATTACCTTCCCGTCGGTAGTGGATATAGATGTTAGCAAGCTGGCATTTCCAGGCAAATTTATGTTTTAAGTGATTGTTCACAATTGTTAGTTTCCCTGCCCTTCGGTTCAGAAAGGGGTATGGGCGCGTTCTGTCGAGTCAGTCGCGGCAGATTTCATGTGTGAATCGGCTGCCCCATCAACGTTCAAAAGTGCCTGAACCAAATGGACAGCTTGTAATGATCACTTGAAGATGCGATGGGGGATCATTGCCCTGATATTCCTAAATGTAGCACATTGTAAAATGTTTCTTGTCTTCTACAACCAAACACGATGGAATTGAGTAACGAGTACTCATCGGGAAGGATCTCTCATATGCATTCGTCGAACCATTCTGAACGGCCGTTGTGAGAATATCACCATGAAAATCTCACATGCGCATAGCGCTTTACCAATTATTACAACCGTTATTTTTGTTCTCTTCCCTATCCTATGACCGCGAAAAAACCAAAACATCCTAAAGTCAACTCTTCAAAAGGTAGGGGTAGACCCACGGAAACACCGAGACAACACAGCCCAATAAGCAAAGAACGGTATAAACCCTAATCAATTATACTTTCAGCGAAGTTTAGCAATCAAATGACCACTACAAAATATACTGAATATCCACGACGTAATATATAACGGGGAAAAGGAGGGACCAACAGGGCACCCAAGTGAAACGATTTGGATAGGGAGCATAGGACTGCCTCCTCCCTATTGTTAACATTTCGCGGAACGAGGGCGGGCTCTTCGACCCCATCTTTTGGGTTTATTCTGTCAATCGAGGGCTCGATTCTAATGCTGTGAGTGTGAACTTGTTTTTGGAAGGAGATTCTCTTCCCTATATTCGTGGGTTTCGCGTAAGTGTATCTGCTTTCGGGCCCACCCAAACGTTTTTGGCCCTTCATACAGGAGCTTGATGATCACAAACAACAATACAATCCTGATCAAATCGTTTTTCAGATTATTCCACTGCTATTGGAAGTTATTTTGCTAAAATAGATAGTAGTATTACATCATCATCATCATCATCTTTGTTCACAATTTTTGTCTAGAAATATTCTCCTCTTCAGCATTCTTTATTTTCTCTTTCTCTCTCTCTCTTTCTCTCTCTTTCTCTTTTCTCTCTCTCTCTAGCTCTCTGTTTTACTTTCCCGCATTCTCATTCTCAAGTAATGATTATTTATATTCGATTCAATCGAAATCAAAGGAATGTAAAATAGCCACATCAACATTACGCCCAAATAAAAATTTGTTTTTGCACTGCTTTTAATATCCGCACATAAGGAAGCGAAAATATGTATTCCAAAGCTAAAAAGCGGTAGTATCGATAATGGATGGCCCATTTGTTTATGCACGGTAGAGACATCTACAAATTGTAGATGGGTACGTGAAACTAAGCTCATCTGTCAAGATGCTCGGAGGTTGGCAAGATCTCGTATGGTATCCCTGTGCCGTTCCTGTTTGTTCCCGCTGACCTTCCCGACTAGTTCTAGCCCGCCCGGTGTCACCAATGTCGACCAACGAGCATCGCATCGGCCGCAACGACCGTCTACAGTGAAGAAAATGAAAAATGCGCAAGTACTAAAAACTATGTTTTCACACACACATACCCATCAAATCTACACCTATAAAATTAAAATAAATTACTTAAAAATGAATGGTCCTCACAAATCAAGCTTTGTAAAATTATTTGTTTGATTGAATGTACATATTTTAGGTTATTCATCCGTCACTGAAAACGCATGGTAAGTGGGTGGATAGTCCACCTAAGAGGTTGAAGTTTTTCCGAAGATCATCGTCGTAAAACGACCCAGGGACACGTTTTGTGAACACAAATCTACAGGGGTTCACAACGTGTTTTCCTATAGTTATCAAACCTCCAGATATCCCTGACTCGCTGACAACGGAAAAGCTTGTGTATTATGGTCTCCGGTTCTCCGGGGCACATTTCACAGTAGGGGCCTTTAATAACTTCTCGGTGAAACAGCAGTTCTTGATACTTTATTTTTTTATGTATTAGCATGAACCAATTTGAGCTTTATGCTGACGTCAAAATTTTGCTGTGAATTTTCTTGAAGATAGTGTTCCAGTCACGTGTTTCTGGTGATACAATTCCAGGATTTGGCAGCTGTCGCAGGAAATGTTGATATATTCCTTGAGATGATGGTGAGGAGGCTAATTGGTCCGGAAGGAAATTGTTGCAATTGAAGCCTTTGAAAGTTTTGCATCCATCTGCCACAATATGGCTATCGTTGGATTTATTGGCAAAAGGAATTTGGAACGGTTCACTGGATCGAGCATGTACAACAAGTCTTGCTAATGGTTCTCTTTGTAAAGATTTGTGAGGATGATCACCTAAAATACCGGACGGTATTTGTACACAGAAAAAAATAACTAGTTCTAACAGGCGCGTAAAATTTCTTCTCGTTTAATTCCACGCCAAATGGGGCGTAAAAGGCTGGATTCAGGCGTTATCTGGCTTAAATTTACATGATATAACCCATTACTTTTTGCCAAATCTAGCATTTCTTTTATGTGCATTAGATGACGCAAAAATTCAATGTTTCTTTTTATCTGTGTAGTATCTGATTTCAAGAAACCATTTGATAAGAAGTCGGAAATATGTACCGGAATAGGAGCAGGAGAAATTCTTTGATCCGGAACTCTCGATGATACCACGAAGGAGGCTTACTAACTACTCGGTCTGCTGTACTCTCTATACCGAGATGATTAAATAGATCATTAAGGGTACCCTCCCCTGGATTTGGGCAAAAATAAGGCAAAGTTTGTATTATATTTTGTGGGAGATTGAAAAGGCCTACGAACTTTCGGTTTTGACAAATCAATTTGATTATTATTCAAAATTTCAAAGAGATAAAAAACTTGTGAAAATTCAAAATGGCGGCTACAAAATGGTGATTTCCGTAAGCCTCTGCGCGCAGAACATGGGGCGACAACTTCAAGTTTGCAGCCTCTTGTAGTGGACAAAAATCAAATCTAGTTATTATTTCTGAAAGATAATGAAATCTTCTACGGCTTGAACTAAATTTTTAAACAATTCAAACTTGAACTCATTGCATAGTGAGCATTTGAACAGAAAAGTTTAATTTCTCGCTATTTTTTTTTCATTTCAAGCGTGCTAAAAAATTATAAATAATTAACAATTAATACCAATTTTTAGTTCAAGCCGTACACAAAATTATAACTTCTAAACAGTTAACGGGGCTTGAATTTTGATTGAAAAACATGGTTTCGAGAAATCGCCACTTGTAGCTGCCATTTTGAACTTTCACAATTTTTTATCTCTTTGAAATTTTGAATAAAAGTCAAATTTAATCGTCAAAAGCAGAAGTTCGCACGCCTTTTCATCCTCCCACAAAAAAATACAAACTTTGCCTTATTTTTGCCCAAATCCAGGTGAAGGTCCCCTTAGGCGCTTTAATCTGAACAATACTGTTCTGACAACTGCATCGAGCGTTGACCCTAAGAAGCTGCACACTTTGAAGAAGTTCAACTCGATTATGGAACAATATCCAAACTTCTTTCGAAGCAATTAGGAACTGGCCATCGAAAATGAGTATTGTGAGCTGAAGACGGCAATCGTCTGCAAGGACATCGAGGTAAAAGAATCGAATGAAGACGGCAGCTAGCAACTTTTGACCGTGAGAAATTACTTTTAGCATTTCATGACATACTACAAAAGCCTTTGAAAAATGGAGAACCTCATCTGCAAAAACGGAATGAGTCCTGATTGTGTTAAATCTCGAGGCTGTATAACTTGCCTCTATTGATAAAAAAAAAACAATCTTCAAACACGAAATATGAGAACTCACGTCTTCGGTAGTGTACTTATTCTGGAGAACTTCTTCTTCTTTGATATTATACCTTACCATGGGTTGGGGCGTTGAAAATGCCGGCAGTATCCAAATAAAAGTTCTAACGTGTCACCCGAAAACATTCACAGCTGACGGCAGTCCATAGAAGGCGGTGCCTTCATCTTGAAACGTTTTCACGCTTCGCAGAATGTGACAACCGAAACTTGTGCCGTGAAGACATATGTCAACTGTCGCCTACATCAGAAACGAGAGCTTTTCATCTCGTTTTATTCATTCATACATACGTTCGGTGGCATATTTGCTTCGGAAGCAAAACTCGACGGTGTGTACCTGCCATCTGTACTCGAGTGGGACGGCTGGAGATACGGTGACACGATATGTGAGCCCCTTTACTGAGACTGGAAATTTCAATACGTGAATGAATTTCAAGGGATAGCAGGGAAGATGCATCCGGTACGAGTGTATGTTCCTAATATGATGTGTTCTGGTTATGGTTAGTGGAAATCTTCCATTTAAAGCACACGTGAAAAAGAGTTCGAGTAGGTGGATTATGGATAAAATAGCATTGATTGACTGGACAAATCAATTGTTGTTTCTAATGGGTGAGTCGATAATTATTGCAACACTTTAGATTGATTGGTAAATTGGCTATAGTTATCGAAAAGAAACCAAAATTCACAGGAGTTCAGTATATGTATGCATTATAGTTTACATACGTCGGTTAAATTTAGTGATGAGTTTGAGAAAAAAGCTCTACATTTTCAATTGACGCCCTCCATTGGAGCCGTTTTCAGTACGTTTTACATTTTTTTCTTTTAAAGTTTGCGCTTCATCATGGCCCAAGAGGTTTTGATCAGACGAAGTTCAGTTGGTGGATTCATGTTTTCCGGTATAAAATCCACAGAATTAATCGCATTCCACTCCTGCATGGGTTTGGAGTTGTGGTATGTAGCAAAATCGAGCTAAAACAACGGTTTTTTATCGTGCTCATGGTTATGTAAATAAAGCGTGTACAAAAATAAATTTCGTAACATCTCACGAGCTTTATAGGAATAAAAGAAATAAAAACAAAAATTTTTTTCAACATTTGTTTTCCTCAAATATGTTTCATTTCACTTTTGCAATAGTAGATTTAAATTTCGTAACGAGCGAGCAATCAACCAAGACAGATGGCGTTTGGCCGGAAACAAGACGTGTGCCCTGGTACCCAGTGAAGCTGACAGCTTCAGCCTAAGCGTAGAAGTCCGCAACTATCCAGAAACGGGTTGAGAGTCTTGAACGCCGGTTTTAGCTTCCGATCTTTACTTGTTAACTGCCGATGAGGGATAACGGCTTTTTTAGGGGAACTCTGTTCCTTGAACGGAACTTTCACTTGGGTTTCGGGTATTGTGACAGAATGGAAAGCAGTATCTAACTACATGGAGTAGCCTGCCTAGGTCAGAGAACCGATGAATGATGGAGTGATCAACTTGCGTATCCGTGAATCTTACTACTTGACGAGCTTCCACGTCACCGGTTTCCTGCTCCACACGAGTGAGGGAAACGATATCCTTTGGCAACAGTTACAACACCCTGCAAGCCGATCTTTGAGTTTTTCTACTGGCGAAACCCGGCGGGATATGTGATCCGCAGGGTTCTGCTGCGATGGAACATGACGCCAGCAGTCGTTGTGCGAGAGTTTTTGAACTTCCACTATCCTATTCGAGACACTTGCATACAGGTGGCGGTAATCGGATCGAGTGCAAGACTATACTGGACTCCGAACAGTGTCGTGCTTCGAACTTACTCAAGCTGACACCCCAATACAGCAGCGCATAGCTCTAGTCCACGTAGGGGTGCTACTCTACATTTGGCGATAAGTAGCTGGCTGCAATGAATAATACCACCATCTGACGATACTACGTGAAATGCATGCGCCGTTGCCGTGAAGCGTCACAGATGCAAAGGAAGGCGTAACTGTTGTAAGAGCTTGCAGAATACGCGTCGTGGAATTTTTAAGGTTTCATTACTGCAATACACATGCTATTTTGTTTAAAAGGAGCTTTCAATGATGCAAAAGATGTACAGTTTATTATTTTACTTTTGACTGTTTTATAACCTCCTTCCAGCAGGAAGGTGAAGTCAATCCAGCTTTAAGAAATAATTGACGAGGAAATCTATGCCCTCATAAAACCGTTCATTAATTCAATAATAAAGCTCCTGCATATTTTTTAAACAGAAGCATGATAAAATATTCCATAAACACGCTTTATCATTACAAAAACCATCACTAAGCGATTTGGTTTCTGAAGAGAGTAAAAAGCATATATTTATCCTAGCATTTTGAGCAACACAAAGAGCACATTCCGAGAGTCATAGTATTATTTTCCGTTAAAATTGATATTAAATTAACCGTGGCAATTAACTTGTTACGAGCAAGATGATTATTCTTGAAAAAAAAATGCTTTGTTTTGAAGAGACAACAGTTCCATGAAAAACAGACAGGGATAGAGGATCATAGCATCAAGTATAAAACACCTATTTCAATCATCATTGTTTGGAATAGTTTGCCAGCTTTAATATGGAAACGACAGTTTCGCGAGTACATTTACTGATCAGAAGTTGTGAAAAAAATGCACACACGGGACTGTCAAATAAAAAAGCCTATTAAATTTAAAACAGCCGGGTGTGGTAACGTGCCTTCTGGAAATATGCGTTTTGGAAAAACATATACGAGCAGCTGATGAAAAGATTTGAAATTGTAAGAAATTTCTTTTGTATTTGAATTTGTCTTTGATTCATCGGACTTTGTGGTCTACATGAAGTACTTAATTCTGGGCTGCAAAATGGTGAGTCGACAACTGTGATGGAGCGTGCGTCCCCGCAACATAGCTCTGGTCCTCACAAGTTCCTACCTCATGCTTCCACGGGTCAACAGATGACAAAGACCGCCAGCTAAGGGTTGCGTACTTAGCTGTCCTTCTGACTTCAGCTAGATTGAGGAGGTGCGTGCCGAGCGTCTGTACACCAAGGAGGTCTGTTCACCAGCGGCTGAGTAAGAAACGCTGTATCTCGTCAGCTATACCTTAGGAGGCAGTCCCACCAACGCAATGTAGCCAGCGCGGTAAGATAGCATGCTGAAGTCTTACCCTACCCCGAAAAATGTAAGTATTCTTTATTTTGTGAGATTTTTCCTCATTTTATTGGCCACAGCTATTTTATAAGGAACAGTAGAAATTTGCAATATCCCAGTACATCTACTAGTGCAAATAAAAACAAAAATAAATGTGTTAATTGAATCTAAAGTTCAGTATAGCCGTGAAATTTTCATTTTGTCTTAACTTTTTATAAATCATTTATGCTAAAAATGTCTACTCTTCCTTTAACAATTATATAACGGGGATTCCCTGGGGGGGTAGCCTAAGACAGTCGAAGGATTTGTTGACTGGACAAGGGTTCGTGGAGTCGCCAGTCCCTTGTCATGCAAAGACACGCGGCCTTCTGGCCGTAGTCTTCCGAAGGTCCTCACTGAGATCGGCTGACCCTGCTACAAGAAGCCATCACGTAGGCTATTCTCTCAGAAGTACTTAATTCTACTAAAAGCCAACGTTAAAAACGGTTCAGCAAGCGGTGATGAAATCTTGAGGCGGACATGTTGAAATCAAATTCGTCGGATTCTACGTTGAACCGACGGATCATGGTGACAATGGAACTATTTGCAGCATGATTAGTTGCTTGTAGTTCTTTGTGAAGCAACGGTCTCGGTCGAAGGGTTCGGGCAGGAGCATATAGACTGATTCTGGACAGCAACTCAGAAACATCATATTCAGATAACAGAAGCTTGGCAACGAATACAGATTGCGCGACATTCCTTCGTTCAGCCAGAGTACCCAGCCCTAGCAGGCGACAGCGATCGGCGTAAGCAGGCAAGTTTAACGGGTCACTCCATGGAAGGTGGCGCAAAGCATGTCTTACAAATCTGCGTTTGACAGCTTCAAACCGCGCACTCCATACAGCCTGGTAGGGGTTCCATACAGCAGATGCAAACTCAAGAATAGAGCGTACCAGCGAGCAGTAAAGAGCTTTGAAACACAGCGGATCACGAAACTCATTGGAGATTTTGAACATGAACCCAAGCTGGCGATTTGCTTTATCAATGGAACCTGAGAAGTGGCGAGTAAAGGTTAGTTTTTTGTCCAATACAACTCCAAGGTCTTTAACATGATCAACCCGTTGAAGTGGAGATCCAGCAATAATATAAACTGGATAATATTATTCGTTCGATAGCATTATTCGTTGGATAGCATTCTCGCACGCACCAATTACTCAATATTTCAAGAAGTTTCTGTAGTTCATAGCAGTCTGCTAGGCTTCGAACAACCAGATAAATTTTAAGGTCGTCTGCAAACCTCAACAGAAAACCTCCATTAAGCAATAAAGGGTGTCCACGATGAAATTGCCACACTATGAAATTGCTCTAACTCTTAACCGTTGGGTAGAATTTAATGAAAATTTGGGTGGATTTAGTTCATAGTGCATTATTTACATCCTGCAGAGTTTTGAAATCCTGTGATCAAAACTCGCGGAAATGGAGTCGAAAGAACAGCTCGTGCGTGATAAAATCTTGCGCATTCATCACGAGAACAAGGAATTTCTCGCATCGTTCCATCGCTAAAACGTTGAGAATCGCTGAATTCCACGGTGTCGCGAGTGATTAAGCAGTTCGAGGAACGGTTGACCACCGATCGGAAGCCCAGAAGTGAAGGAGAAAAGTATTCCGTACAGCACCAAAAATCACAACCGCGTAGTTGGGGCCTTCAACCGAAATCGAACGCCTCCGTTCGGGATGTGCAGCTAAGAAGCTGCACCTAAGCCGAAGTTTTGTCCAGAAGAGCCAAAACTAAGCCTGGGCTTCGAACGTTCAACGTACAAAGGCCCCTAATCGCGACGAGAAGCAGAACAAGTCCGCCAAAACCCGTGCCAGGAAGTTGTACCTCAACATGCCTGACAAAAGTTGAATGCTGCATCATGGACGACGAAACATATGTGAAGGCCGACTTCAAACAGATCCCCGGCAACCTGTTTTTCACTGCCAAGGATAAGTTCAGCGTTCCGGAGCATGTCCGCACTCAGAAGATGTCCAAATTTGCGAAGAAATTCCTGGTTTGGCAAGCCATCTGCACGTGCGGGAAGCGGAGTGCACCTTTCGTGACCCAGGACACGATGAACGGACAGGTGTACATAAAAGAGTGTGTTCGGGAGTAACATCGCCCTACCCTCGCTACGCCACTGTGGAATGAGAGGACTTGCTCTCCAACGATCGTTCCACCGATCCGAGACAGTCTCTCTCTACCACATCGACCGATAGCGACAGCGATCACAACAGGCGATCGTTATCGGTGACGTCACAGCTGGGATCATCTGGTTGCTAGATAGTGGATGATCTGCTGTGCAGATAGTCGTGTCTGCTCTGACTCCAAGAGGATGGATGGGAGCAGAGCCACAATGGAAGGAAATGTTCTGGTGTTAACTGTTTGTGATGTAGTGGATGTACAAACGTAAATATGTAAATAAATGTATGTTGTGTAGAAGAGACTAATATATGCTGATGTGTGATAGCTCGGACGGATGGTGGTGTGTGTCGAAATAGAACTCAAAGGAAACCCAAACCCAACCATATCCCAAACCAAACCAAATACAGTCCACTTATGAAGAAACGCGAAATATTCCACCCCGCTGGCAGTGCAAATTTATTACCCCCCAATCGGTGTTGGTTAGGGTCCGGTAACCCAACAGAGTGCCTCCAGAAGCGGCTGCTTCCTCTCCTGAAGGCCCACAACGTCCCAACAATCTTCTGGCCAGATTTGGCCTCATGCCACTACTCCAAGGACGTGCTGAAGTGAGTATGCGGACAATAAGGTCAATTTTGTGCCGAAAATTTTCAACCCTCCCAACACTCCGGAGCTCCGCCCCATCGAGAAGTACTGGGCGATTATGAAGCAGCACCTTCTTAAACGACCTAAAGGTAGTGAAGACAGTCAAGGAACTGAAGAAAGTATGGGTTTACATGCAAAAAACGGTTGATTCACAGGTTGTGCAGAATCTTATGGCCGGGGTTAAGGCCAAGGTGCGGGCATTTGCGTATGGACTGTAAATAGAATACGAATAAAACGGTAAAATGAAGTTTAATAGTTATTTCTCAATCCTGAAAATTTGATGGCAATCGGATGAAAACTCAATTTTGCGAATCAATTTTGTGTGTGGCAATTTCATCGTGGACACCCTTTATGAGGGAAACATCGTTTATGAAAAGCGAGAACAGCAATGGTCGCAGGGTGCTTCCTTGGGGAACTCCAGAATGGTTTGAAAAATAGTTTGATGAACTGTTTCCAATACTGACAGATACTTGACGTTGCACCAGATGAGATCGAAGCCATGTGCAGAAACCAATGGAACAACCAATTTTCTCCAGTTTAGCAAGCAGTAAGTCATGGTTAACTTTATCGAAGGCAGATTTGAGATCGGTATAAACAGCATCGACTTGGAGTTTTTTACATACATTCTCCATGCAAAACGACGTAAAGCTGACAAGATTCGTTTCAACAGAGCGGCCGGGATAGAAGCCATGTTGATAGGGGCTGATATAATTATTGCAGGCAGCAAACAATTTGTCGTTGATCAGCGACTCAAATACTTTTGATTCCACATCGAGTGAAGTAATGCCACGGTAATTTCTTATATCACTTTTGATTCCTTTCTTGAAAACTGGAAACATAGTAGAGCACTTCCACTGCATTGGACATTTTGATTGCTGGAGTGATAAGTTGAAAAGCAGAGAAAGTGGAGTAGGTAAAATGTCTGGAGCATTTTTTCCAACACAGCAGAAGGAATCACGCTAGGTCCAGGATTGAAGGACCATTTGGTCTTGTGTATCGCCGAAAGAACCACCTGAACGTCGACAGCAAAGACATCCATGTTAATCACATCGCTGGGTACTTCCCGCACAACACTTTCAATATCGACTTGAGATGGTGAATCGCTTGAAAATACACTCGAAAAGTGTCTTGCAAAAAGACTGCATTTCTCGTCGTTAGTCCGTGCAAGGTTTCTATCGAGAAACACACATGACGGTAGTTCAGTTTCCTTCCTCTTAAAGTTCACGATCGACCAAAGTTTCTTCGGATGGCGTCGAAGATTCTCTTGTGTGCGATATACATAATATTTGTAGCGGAGTTTGTTATAGCGCCGATATTCACTGCTGGCGCGATTAAAATCCAATTTGGTAGAGGTACATCTCCGAATGGCAAAAACGCGAAGAGCCCAAACGCGCACTCGTTTCATGTTGCGTAGAAGAGCATCAGTCCACGGAGGTTTTCTCGGTGTTTGACACTTCGGTACAGCTGCCAAAACACTTTCGCGCAGCAAACAGTTGAAGCAGTCAACAGCTGATTCAATATCAAGGTCACTCAAAACATTCCAGTCGATACGGGATAAGCAGTGT
The DNA here is from genome assembly GCA_034211315.2 of Aedes japonicus. Lineage (NCBI taxonomy): Eukaryota > Metazoa > Arthropoda > Insecta > Diptera > Culicidae > Aedes > Aedes japonicus. The sequence goes on from JASCZW010004428.1 coordinate 25,463, forward strand.
CGAAGCAGTTGAAAATCAGTTTTGCGGAAATTGAGTCGATCGGTGCTTACAGGTTCATCAAAGTGGAAATTAGGTTCGTATGCTATTGATATATCCAGGGCGGGATGGTAGTTATGAAGTGGCACAATGGCATCCGGAGCTTTAACGACAGTACATTTGCGCAAACATGAATTCTTGCTGATAAACACCAAGTCGAGCAAGTTTGATTGGACGTTGGAAACTGAATTAATCTGGCTCAGTCCTAGAAAACCAGTTCCATCGATAAGTAGGCGACTAGCAGGAGTAGAGGTTGAAGCAACCGGATCAGGAAACGAATACCCGTAACCGGAGGGCAACCAATTGAGCTCTGGTTGATTGGAATCTCCGAGCAGAAGAAGCACATCCGTCAAAGTAGTCAATTCAGAGGCAAATTCTGTAGCATCCAGGTGCTGCAATCACGTCGTCAGTCAGGAGGAATGTACGAAGCACCGATAAAAAAGTTTTGTTTGGAAAGACAAACTTTAACCCAAACTGTTTCAATAGAATTGAACTGTCCTACGGCGATTTGGTAGGAAACAAGCACATTGGAAACAGCAACAAGAACACCACCTCCACGCATACAAGAGCTATTAGCTAAACTGCGGTCCTCTATATACACGGTGAAATTGTCGCCGAAAAGTTGAACTGAGTTGATTCTTCCATCGAGCCAGGCCTCCGTGAATACATAGACATCATATTCGCCATCGAGCGCAGCAAGATAAATATCTTCCAATTTGGTCAAAAGTCCTCTGGTATTTTGGTAATACACACGTAGGTTGTTAATGGGAGCGGTATCCATGACATTACGGCACAGAGAACAGACATCCAAGCAAGAGTGCCCTCCGTGTGTAAATTTCTGTAACTGCCTGTGATTCGTATGTTGATGGCGCCACCTGTGCGCCTTGAGATTTGATAGTCTGTCAATTTTAGTTTGGTGAAACCTAGACTAGGAGGCGTTGATTTTCCAACGGTTTGCTTTTAAAAAATTACCCAGTAAATTGGGAAAAAAAATGTTCGAGCCTGGATGTCTGTTCTCTGTGATTACGGTTAGTTAATGTTGTGTCACGTGGCGTAGTACTAGGATGCAGAGGATTTTGGTTACTGTGAGAAAAAACAACGATTTTCGTACGACGATAGACACAATGGTTTGTGTGCGTTAAACGCTTAACTAAGCTTAATTGTATTAGTCAGACAATGACGTCTTTATATAGAGTAGTAATGAGGGTAAGTATTACCGTTTCGGTTCAACAGGGAATCTGGAAAATTTCATTTTCGATGAGAAAACAAGTACTTTAGGCTACACTAAGTAATGCAGTTTATCAGAATGTAAAGTGAGTATAGTTCTATTCATTAATGTAATAATACACTGACTAATCAATTAAATGTTGTCTTCCATAGCATGAGCATGAGCATGATTGACCGCCCACGGATGCTACTCCGTTATTGCCAGATCAGCTGTATTTACACAAAGAACCAACAGATGATGTTTGGGACTAACATGCATCTTCAATGTGTAAAAACTAGTGATCCATTACAAAGCAATACCGGCGCCGGCCGTGTCCGAATGCTGGTCAAATAGGGAATGGGAAGAAAAGTGTTGACATGATACTCGCTTTGAAGGAAGCCGAGAAATCCTCTGCACTTCCACGAGAAATCACTGGGATGTTGGATAGTTGGGGAAAGGTTAGTTGCTGGGTTCGTTTTGGTTAACGATAAGCTGAAAGTATGTAGTATACGCCAATAGCAATGGACCGCTCCAATGTGACTGAAAAGAGACAAGCGTAACGATAAACAAAACAAAACGAAGTAGACAAAATAAAATAAAACAGGATATTAGATATTGTCTTCAAAATATGGTAGAAATAAATTATTTGTTGTTTTGCAAACCAGCTCTCCTCGATATCCTAGATGGCCAAGTGTTGCTGGACCGCAGCTGCTGCCGTCGGCACTCGTCCACATCAACCCGTCCGTCGCCGACGTGTTGGAAACCTTCCGGTAGTAACATGATATGTGTGTCTAATACACTCTTCTTGCACTGATTAATTTACAAACTAATCCTGAACACCGAATCAAAATTCACTTTGGCACGGTTGTGGTATTTTTCTCTGAAATCTAGTTCTAGATACTGGCATATCTTCCCCCACAATACCCGCTAACGACGACACTTTGGACCTGAGCTCGCTTGAGGGACAATCACCAACACACAACAGCGCAATTGAATGTATGCCATTTGTTAAATGAAACGTGAGCACGGCGCGATCCCACGACACGCAATACACTTCTATTTTCAGCTCACCGGAACCAATTGCACACGCACACTAGTAATCCGCGACGCAGAACAACGTGACGCGCAACGAGGTGCTACTGCCACGTCGCGCTACATAATACCGTTGTGTTGTTGTTGCCGCTGATGCGATGCAAACTATTGCCAACACACACACAACCACGTACCTGTATATATTTACATTTTGATGAATCGCATCCATGGTGAGTGAATAAAAAGAAAAATCCAATCCACCATTCTCACACCAACACCACTGCGCTCCCAAAAAGTGCAAAAGAAACCGACAGACGTAGAGAGGCGCTATCACCTCAGCGCGAGAGGAGAGATTGAGCGAAAAAATTTCAGCAAGACAACTTTTCTTCACTGCCAATGGAGGCTGAGAGCCAAGCAAAACACTATTTTTCACCACTTTTCCAAACTTTTTAGCGACGGAAAATATCACTTCCACAACGTACGTGAATTCTGCTCGCCTGGAGAACACTTTTCAGTATTAAATGTTGTCTTCCATAGGGATCATAAATTCTACTACTTTCTTACTCTTCAGAATGGTTTTAGTTTGTTGAGCAAGGTTTATATCACCACATTTGTGGTGTAATGTGTTCAAGTTATTTTAACGAAAGTGAGCAGCTCATTAACTTGTATATGGAAAGAAAATAGCTCCTATCTTTCGGTATTAATCTCAGTAGTATTAATCTCAGTCATATTAATCTCAGTAGTTTCAGGAATTATTGGTAAAATTGTACTTGTACTTATAAATTAATTCGTTAAAATACTCTAGTTGCATAGCCATTAACTTTATTGCTGTTGAGTTTGCGGTTCTAATTCTTCATCGGCAGCTTCCTCTAGTTCGTTGCCTTCTACGGTCTCTATTTTGCGTGATTAGTAACGACTGTTCCAGAAAGTATAAGCACACCTTATTTTAACGGTCACTTTGAATAGAATGAAAATATTTTAATATGTTTTGGCTGCGTCCTTTTGTATGCACATTTCTGAATGACATAGCATAAAAAAAGTGTTTGCGCCATAGCATCATTTTTGTGTTATCTATCAAAATGCGCGGTCTTACTCCGGAACAACGAATAAGTATCGTGCACAAATGGTGCACTGTGAGCGGACTCTCCTTGAGAAAATTGGCCAAGGAAGAGGGTCGGAGCGGTACGATCTGCGGTTCGAAAATATAGAGAACAGTGTACGTTTGAAGATGCGCCGAAGAGTGGTCGAAAATGCGGTCCTGTTAGTCCGGATATCGATAAAAAGATCAGGGATGCCTACAAACGAAAACCAGCGACTTCCGTTCGGGATGTTGCGAAAAAAAACTAGGGACCTCGTTGAGTAAGGTCATGCGTGCCAAAAAAAAGACTTGGGCTAAAAACATACCGGAAGCAGAAAAAACCCAAAAGGAACCCAAAACAGGCTGCATCCGTGAAACCACAGGCCCGCAAACTCTACGATTGGTTATTGTGTAGAAATTCTGGGTGTATAATAATGGACGATGAAACGTATGTGATTGATTAAGGTTATGGTTTGGCAAGCAATACGCGAGTGTAATAAAATCATCTACTCTGTACATCACAACGGAGACGATGAACACTCAGAAATACGTTAAGGAATGTCTCCAGAAGCGATTATTCCTGATGATGCGACAGCACGAAGATCAAGTAGTGTTTTGGCCTGATTTGGCGTTATGTCATTACGCAAATGACACTTAAGAATGGTACAAAAGTCAAAATGTATTTTTCGTGCCGAAGGACATGAATCCGCCGAACTGCCAGGAGGCACGGCCAATCGAGACTTTTTGGGCTTTAACCAAAGCAAAGCTCCGAAAATTCATAAAACCAGCGGATGACATCCAAAAATTTAAAAAAGATTGGCCAAAAATGGTCAATATGGTGGGAAGTACCACTGTGCAGAAGCTAATGGGTCATGTTCGAGGAAAAGTTGGGAGTCTTGGCTATGATTAAATATGTTGATTAAACGAGAGTAAAATATAATATAAAACACAAATACAATTATGATTTGCCAAATAAAATTATTGAAACTAAAAAAAAACATTACCTTTTTGTTATTTTGAAAGTGTGCTTATACTTTCTGGAACAGTCTATATTTCAAGTTGTTGGGGCGGTTCTTGTGTTACGATGACGACTTCGCATGCAGCTTTGCCTTGCTGTTTTTCACTACACGTTTAATGAACTCATGGCACTTAACTTCCGTAAAATCCTTATCAGCCAAGCAAACCAGGAACAGCGATCGAAAGTTGATATAAAATTTCAAGGGAATTTTTCCGGATATTTCAGGTTCCAATGTGGACGTCGTGTTCATAAAATTATTGTCATCATTTACCTTTGCATTTCCAGTCCATGAGCATGCGTGCATAAACTCCTTGGTAATGAAATCATCACTCAGTTTGTAGCAACTGTCTTACCGTCAGTTCCGCAAATGAATCCTAATTATGTACCTCTCAACGGGAGTCTATTCTTTCTACTCTCTTCCAAGGCATTTAATTCAGGAAGAGAATCTACGCGTTACAATCAAATCATGGCTGGATCTTTTGGATGTCCATTCCCGTAAATATTAGTTTAGTTTACTCTGGTTGTTAACGTTTATTTGATGATTTTCCCAAAGTGTTTGCTCGTTAACAAGACTGTCAATAAAATGTCGATCATTCTGGATTAATTCCGAAGGAATATTCACCGTTGATGAACCCGGTTCGCATTCGTTTGATGCAGCAGTAGACAACTTGATTGTTTCAGTTTCTGTATTGATGTGGAATCATAGGATTGAAACGACTTAAATATATACTGGCACTAATTATTGTACATTAAACTTCTTTTTTATTGTGGTTTTGTGCAATGAGCTGAAGGGTTTGAAGACTTTTGTCACCTGTTTACCACTAGAACTTATTATTATGACGGAAAACTATCAGCTTATTATTGCGTTTATACTAATTTCCATTGCTTTTTTTGAAAGTTTTATCGGTCACTTTTGAATTATTGAAAGTGCATTATCAATGTTTTATTGCTGTTTTAAGTTTTTCTTGTGCGAATTGTTACTTTTTCGTTGGCACAGTGTTTAATTATTTAGTGGCGATTTCACGTATTTTTATTGCTATTTTTGCCTACTTTGTTAATGTTTTATTACCTTGCCGAATTGAAACTCTGTGAAAAGGTTACGGGACCTACGTGCATTTTATCCGGACAATGAACTGGAGCAGCATCAACTTCCTAACCAGGAATGAGAATCACCTCATTGAAATCCTTGATCGATTATAATATGAAAAAAACTGTTTTGAGTGATTTTGGCAAGCAGCTAGAGGAAGTGGCATAAAACAGGTTTGCATAAATGTCATACTGCTCCTATTGTAGTTTACGTTTGGTTTTCAAGTGGTTTTTTATGCGGTCATGATAAAATCTTTTTATTTTAATCCAATCTAGAACTGGCTCTAAAATATACCTTTAGAACCTCTGCCAGAGAAGGCCAGAAAGAAATTTTTAAAAATTAAATGTTACTTGGAATACTAACCCAACTAGTCCGAGTGGGTCGAATAAGTGCGCCATCTCGGAGGCCACTCTCCTCTTGGTGCCCTTGTTCAACGGAGGAAGAGACGGGATTTTGAAGCAAAATTCATCTGTGCTGTGCGCGTATATAATTTCGGGAATCCGTCAATCATTCGAGCTCCATAAAATATATCAAATATTCGCGATACAACTTGCGAGCTCGGGTTCTAGCCGTCACATTCTGTTTATCATTACGGTTCGGTACAATTTTCACCTTGAACGACCTGGCCGATGCTTGGAAGTATGCACGAAAATTGAGAACATTTTTTTTCTAGCCACAGTAGGTACCAAAAGATCTGATCTCTTCTGCAATATTTGCTTCACTTTCTCGTGTTTGTGGTGGTTCTTGAGATCCACTTTTTCCCGCTCCCAGCCTTTCTGGCTGTTGTTAAAGTTAAATCGAAAGATTTTAGAACGTTATGGACAGTGCTTGCAGGAAAACCAAACTTTTTTGCAAATTTTCTTAGTGACAGATCCGGATTTTCATTGCGACCCCACACAATTGCTTTACGCACTTGCGCTTCTTTCGAAGCCATCTTGGATCTAAATGCTTGTACACGCAGAGAAATACAGCATATTAGAATGAAATATACTAGGGCATTAATTCATATATATGATTTTGGTTGATTAAAAAAAAATTATTTGTTTTTAATACCATTTAGCGTTGATTTAAAAATATGTTTATTTGAATCAACAATATTTTCATTTGATTTGAAAACATAGTCTTTTAAAAATGGTATGATGCTTCGTGCATGTGTGTGTCACCTTCGCACCATTTTGTAACACGAAAACTGTAAAATGTATTCGTCGAAGGAGATTTTTATCGGGCTGTGTGTCCTTAGCTTTGCGGTGCAGGGTATAATTCCAGGTATGTAAATTTATATTACTTATGGTCAAAATTCTAATTTTAGGGCTTTTTCAGCGAACCTATAAAGCATCGAAACTTTGAAATTCATCGAACGGGACAAGGTGAAAGAGCTGATACAGCAGCTGATTTTTTGCGAAAAGGACAAAATGCATCCATATACCAATTAAATCTTGATTTTTACTTTAAACACATAAAATATAGAAATTCAAAGTTTTTTTTATCTTTGTATTCCAAAGTTTAAATTATTTAACATTCATATATTATCCTAGGTGCTCCTGCTAAGTAACTAATATCCGAACCTTATATACTATAAGAGGGATGTTGCGAAGAATGCGAATTCAGCTGGAAAGATACATTTTCAACCTAAGTTTAAAGTTTTGGATAAAAATTGTCTTGTAGAAAGTTATTTCTAATAGCAAGGCGCTTCTTTTGGTGTGAATGAAAACTAAAGTGGTCCATACTTTCAGAGAAATCGAAGATCTAACTTTTTTATTAGCATGCAAGTGAAGGCATACACTATTGGGAAAAGTTGTAGATTAAATAATTTCAAGCAACATTGATTGAATAATTTTTTCTGTACCTTTTGAAATGACCGAATTAGAGCATTTTTTCCTACGAAGCATAGGATGTCCCTTTAAGAATCAGTTATTTTGCTGTAATTTTTTATTTAAAAATTTTCAGCAAAGCCATATGAAATTAATAGATTCTAGAACAATAAAAGTTACAACTTTTGGTGTACTGGAATCGTCTGTATCGTATGTCAAACAAAAGTTATTATTGTTTTTGTAAACAAAATAGACCTTTTTCAAATGTTGATTTCTCTAGTTGGGGCAAACGAAAAAAATATTTCCAAACAGAATTTGAAAGGGTTTTTATGATTGCATATCATATCTGAAACAGAGATAGGTTATTTTTTTGAATTGAGTAAAACACACTTGAAAAGGTCGTGATTTTATAAGAGAACCGTTAATTACTCGCTCACAGTATGAGACATCGGATTCATACGTCAAAAGTTTAATCTTTTTTAGTTATAAAATTCATTTGAACACTAGTTTGTTGGTAAATTTGAAATAAAAAAGTTAGAGCAATGCACAGTAGTCCAGCATGCGAATTTTTATTGGGAAGATATATTTCCAGCCTATGTTTGAAGTTTGAATTTGTCTGATTCAAAATTGTTTCTAATAACAAGGCACTTCTTTCACACCAAACAGAAAATTTTACAGTATTCGGTAATTTTTTACCGAACTTTCAACAGCTGAGCGTTCGGTAATCCGATTTACCGGATTTCGGTGAAATTTTACAGTATTCCGGTAAATAAATTACCGGAACTTGTCAAATTATACCAAAATCCACTGAATCGGACCACCGAACGTTCAGTTGTTGAAAGTTCGGTAGAAAATTATCGAATACTCTAAAATTGTCTAAGTGTGTACATTAATTGAACAATTTCAAGAAACTTTGACTGAATAAATGTGTCTGTAACTTTGGATATGACTGAATTAGAGCATTTTTACCTGCGTGGCTTAGGATGTCCCTAGAAAAAACAGTTATTCTGCTGTAACTTATTTATTTAAAACTTCTCAGCAAACTTGTGTTCTAATTGATTCTAGAACAATAAAAGAACCAACTTTTGGTGTGCTGAAATTGTTTCTATCGTATTTTAAACAAAAGTTATTATTGTTTATGTAAACAAAATAGGCCTTTTTAAGATGTTGATTTTTCTAGTTGGAGCAATTAAATAAATATTTCTTCACAGCATTATTATTATTATTGCATATCGTATCTGAAAACTGGAGATAGGTTTTTTTTTTAAATTGAGCTAAACACATTTAAAAACGAATACAATTAATACTTCGCGCACAAATGCAATACAATGAAAATCAAGGTAAAAAACGCTTTCGAAAATAAATTTAACTAGAAAAATCACAATCAATGAGCAAATCACAGCTCTCCCTCTTTACACCACGAGGTGACTGCTTCTTAAATTATGTGTCAGCCACTCACGCGCGGATGCTCGTTTGCTTCGTTCGTTACTTCTGATCAGCGCAAATGGCCGCTTTCTAAATTGCACTGGTTTTCTTTGTTTTTCTCCACACTTTGCCAATAATCAAAATCATCCGCTATGAGGCGACTCTTTATTGACTTTGAAACTGCTTATAACCATCAATTCACTGCAAACCAAAGCAATATTCCTACACTCAGTAGCAAAAAAAGCCGAGCAAATTTGCTAGCTATGTATATCTCTGATTTGTACATATCGGCATTTTCATGTTGACACATTCACCGATATATTTCAAGTTCTAATTTGAAGTCAACATCGAGTGAAAAAGGGAAATACTCATGTTGGTGCGTCATTTTTGACGCCATCTGTAATCAAAACCACTTGATGAAAACAGTTCAAATTTTGTCCACAGTATTTTCTGTACTGTTTTAAGCGATGGTGATATATGCTACTGAAATTTTTACAGAACTACGGATTTTTGAAATTGGTATATCTAAAAACGATTTTTTTCACATATATTATGAAAGCTTCAAATTTATAAATCTTATCAACATGAAATTTTGGTCACATATGGTACGTACATTGTTTATAATATTGTAAAATCTTCAGCCGAAAATGTTGATAATTGACAAAGTTACAAAAGATTGAAAATGGTAATTTTTAGAATTAAAATTTTGATCGGCTTTTTTTTGCTACTGAGTGTATGTAATCATTTATGTTCCCGTAGCACAATACTTTGAACACTAACAAACACAACTAAGCTGATATTAACTCTAAACAAAATCGCCAAATGGTCGAAAGTGACAATTGTAAACAGTGACATAAAACGTAAATTTCCACACCCCAGTGTGTCTGGGTTCAATCCCAGTCGACGTCGGTGGTTTTTCTGAGGCGAAAAAATCTTGGTAACGTCTTCCTTCGGAAGGGAAGTAAAGCCGTTGTTCCCGGTTCATAGTCATGAGTCGTTAGGTAGGGTCCAGGTGGTAGAGTCGATGACTGTCACCATGTGAGAAAATAGGCCGACGGAAAATAAATAAGAAAAAAAAACGTAAATTTCCAGAAAATTCCAGGTTGCTAATATCTACATCCACTACCGACGGTAAGGCAATAACTCCCTGTATCTGTTTCTGGGGTTATTTGGTCCGTAGAAGCAAGCAGATCACAGAAAAATAAGCTTGAAGTCATTGTTTACAAATATTACTTTCGATCTTTCAACTATTTTGTCTAGAACTCTTCCTTCAAGTGCGGTGGCGAATCACAAAAACAAAACAAAAAACGGGGAAGTACTACCGATCATGACACATTTTGAGAGGAATCGATTATATTCACGGCACAAAAAATACGCGGAGATTTTAGTTTAAGTTAAATTAAGAATTATTTGTTTTTTTTTCACGCGATTGCACGGCTTACTGCGATCTTTTTCGAAAATGATGTTGTCTCTTGGTGCAACAAAAATTGTGGAGTTTGGCTATTAAATTCTCTTCGCAATTAGTTCAAAACTTCAACAGTATCAAGACAGTAAATCTTCATTTCGTTCCAATTGAATTTCCGAAAACCAATTGGCTACAAATAGAACAATTAAACACTGCCAAAGCGGATGAAACTCTTTCGCAAGAAATGCCACTACCAATCTCGACTCCTTTCAAAGTTCAGAAAAAGACATTCTTGGTGCCAAAGTTTACGTTGAGCTAAGATTAGAAACGCTGATTCCAAATTCCACAATCCACGGTGGTCTGCTCAAAGAAGATGGTAAATTCTTTCCACAAGCGTCGACTGATGCCACGAATCAATTAAGAAGCTATCGAAATTAAACAACGACTGGAATTGAGATTGAGACTAGAATATCGATGCGATGCTTAACAATCTGATGTGCGTATGTTGGTTTTAACACGGTTGCAAAAAATAGCTCACGGGCGGAGTTAAAAATGTGAAGGTTGTAACACGTTTTCTGAGACACCATTTTGATATGCACTGAACAAAATATTGGATTTCAATATGGGAGTAAATTTCCCCTCGTTTGATTCCAAGCCAAAGGAAGAGTGAACAACGAAATTGTTTGCAAACTTCTATACAACAGACTAGATTCAGGCGTTATCTGACTTAAATTTATATGAAACATCCCAATAATTTCTGCCAAATCTAGCCTTCCCTTTATGTGAAATAGATAACGCAGAAAATTATGTGTTTCTTTCCGACTGTGATTGTTTCTAATGGAAATAGAGTTCGATTTTTTTTCGATTCAAAAGGCTACATTTCAGCTGGCAGTTCATTACACAGTGGGGTTGCATAATCAACTGCGAAATGTGTTTCATTATTTTCTTGAACGATTAAAAGTAAATTAGAATGGATGGAGATACTGATTAATGCTGCTTGGGGGCGAAGAAAAGCCAAAGCGAAAGTTTGAAATTCAGAAGAGGAGAAGGAGTAGTGAGTTGAAATTTACAGCCTGAGGGAATTTTCATGCTCTGACATCTAGATGTTTGTCGAAGCTTACATGAAAGTTGACCATTCAATAAATGGCTTTGCATTCTGGATTTTTAGAAGCTCTTCGAGTTCTTTTTACCGAAGTTTGAATATTCCTGGAATTGAATGATCACAGATAGAAAGAAACATGATATTTTCTTCGTTATTTAATGCATATAAATGGAATGCTAGGTTTGGCAGAAAATAATGGAATATTTCATATAAATTTGAGCCAGTTAACGCCTGAATCTAGTCTATTGTGTGAAAGATAGCACAAATTGTTGTATGGCACATGAAAGGTTGCAAACAATTTTGTTGTTTACACCTCCGTTGGCTTGAAATTGAACTAGGGGAAATTTTACGCGCCTGTTAAAATTCATTATTTCAGTTAGAGTCAGTTTAAGGGCATATGGCAGCAAGTCCCTATCAATTCGAAGTTTTCTGAGCATAAACCTCAAATTCTATTAGGATTTCTGGCGTGAAATTTTCAAAAATCGTTTGCTCTATCGGAGCATTCATTGGTTAGCAATTTGAGCGTCGTTTGTTTTGTTTTGTTTGGAACATTCGGTCTCAAAAACCTGAAGTGATAATTAACCTAGCCTAAAGTTCATGTGGAGAAAGGACTACCTCACGTTTCACCTCAAAATTCTTTCACAGAACCGTACCGGAGGGTAAAAATAACTCTATTCGGTTTCCCAATATTCCTAACCATTACCTCCACGTGCTCTCAATACATTTCACAAAGTTACAATCCCAACTTTCACCATTGATTGCTTTGCCGATTTGGATTTGCATACCTTAACGTTGGCAATCATCCTGCTCTCAATACCCATGACTGTGTGAAACTTGATCAATGCTAATGCCAATAATTAACTTACATCCATAAATGCGCATTATCGGTAAATTGATCTCGCCAAGCTGCATGCTTGGCATTGAATTCCAGAGCGAACTATTTCCGCCAAAGTTGGTTCGCTTTCCAAACGTTCTGCCAAACAATGGAGCTTGATTTCCGATCCGTCGTCGTCGCGACGCTCATATTACACTCGCATCCGCCCAACCACTTACCTGGCAGCACTAACCAAGCCGGCTCTCTCCGAGCACCATTCCGGCACCAGGGTTGATGATTGAAATGTGTACCCAGCACGCTTCCACTTCGGACTGTTTTCAAGTGCGCTGTTCTGTACAGCAATGGGAAGTTGTTTTCCGCGAGTACTTTCCGTCTCAGGAGTGCGGAAGGAGAGGTTCCCCGTCGTTTCGCTAATGCACCACTCCAACGGGGAGTAGACCGATACAGGTGTAGTGGCAATGGCACAATGGGACCGAGGGCTGAGGCTGAGGGCTGAGGGCTGAGGGATGTTTGTTATTCACTAGAGAGAACAAATTTAACCACATCCGGGAGGAATCCGATTAAGCGGATTGCTGCGGATGGTTCTAGGGATGGTTGGGCTGCGGAATAAGATGGCGAGGTGTAAGCTTGGGTAAATGTACATATTTGCACGGTTCTACCAAGCTGGAAACTACTGCATTGCTGCGGAGATACGCGGTTTAGTCAGCTTGTAGAATGTGTCTTGGTGAGCAATATTGAAGAAAGATTTCCAAAACTCCGTTACATAACTTTCGATTTGAGCTGTATCTTCAACAGGATAGTTGAACCACTCTTCAATTGAATGTAAAGTTAATTAATTATTTATTTATTTTTACAGCCATAACTAGAACTAAGAGTAACGGCTGGCAGCGAAAGTTTTGGAATTTATTTCTCAAGCTGTCAAAAAATGATGAAAACGGAGATGTTCGCTCATCACCATGAGGCCCCAAGAAAGGACAGTAATGTTTGCTAGAATGAAAAATATGAAGAGAAAGTGTTGATAGTTCCGTCAGTGTACGGCAGGTTGGAAATTGAATAGAAGTATTGAAAAGTAAGCGAATGGCTTAGACATAGCGGTACTCGAACAAAGGACGTATTTCTTTTGCTCTACATCCCCAATGCGGTGTTGGTCAAGGTACGAACAAATCCACCACCTTGACAGGCAAAAGGAACGCGCTTGGTTGGGCCTCATGGTGATAAGCGAACATCTCCTTCTACATCATAATCGTTACTCCACGCACGGAGAATACAAACATAACAATTAGAGTGTCAAAAAATGGCATACATACTTGAAGAAGATCTGTTTTGTTGAAATTAAAGATACATTGTCAATTACATACATTATCATTAACAAACGGCTGTAATCGGCTGTTTAACGAAGTTTCCGTTTGATGTCGGAACAGGAACGTTGTACGCAGGGGTGCCATTATGCCAGATCTATCTGGCACTGCCAGACTTTTTATCGACAAAAAGACAAAAAGAGGAACCCTGCATAGTGCCAGACTTTTTGAAATTAGACCAGATTTAAAAAGCCGTCGTTCAATCCTACTCCACAAAACTTCTTCTTCTTCTTCTTCTTCTTCTTCTTCTTAGCATTTGAAGTTAATTGCTTTTGCAATTTGCTTATAGCTTGCTCTCAACTTAGTGTTCTGCACTTCCACAGTTATTAATTGAGAGTTTTCACCATGCCAGGTTAATATGATTGTGTTGCAAATACAATCATACCCTATATGCCCAGGGAGTCGAGAAATATTCCTTAACGAAATATTCCTAGACCAGACCGGGAATCGAACCCAGTCACCTCCAGCATGTTGTTGCTTTGTAGCCGAGCCTTTACCGACTGAGCTAAGGGAAGACCCACAAAAGCGATAAGTGATTTGCGTGACTGCAGTTCTCGTCCACTGGAAACGATTCGTAGCTATTATGTGCGAATAGGTAATCCGTCAAATATTTGGCATTCGTCAAATTGTGTAGTTCCATGCTTCACTGTTACTAAAGAATGCGAGTATACGAGTCAAAAAATGACTCATTTTGAGACAACACTTGTAAAGGGCCTATCAACATTTGTAAAACCTCGTTGACCCTTTTCAATATTTAGTCCAGATTTTTACATTTCCGTGTATTGCCAGATTTTGCCAGATATTGCCAGATTTTTTATGAGTGACATGCCAGATATTTTTCAAAAATTAATGGCAACCCAAGTTGTACGGCCAAATCAACTGTTTGCAATTCGTGGCTCTCGAGTAATTTTTGAACATGAAGGAGTTCAAAATCCCGAAGTAACTTCGTTTGGGCGACACTACACGGAAACAAATCATGAGCCGAACTCTCATCTTATTTTACGAATTCATGACTCTCATTCATGGATTCATGATTGAAATGACAGATTCGAGTCATAAAGTTAGAAAGTCTTGCTTTGTCTCTAATCTATAGTTGTCTAATCGGCTTCATTATTCAAGGATCTACTCAATAATAACGATAGCGTAGCCAGTACATCCACCAAGTACTATCACAGCACTCCTCATCTACACTAGGTTCGAATCCTGCCGGTGGATTTATTTTTTGTTTACTTTCAGAGTCGCTAAAATAGATTCTATAGATTCATGGATAAAGTTTCCAGTATCAAGAATTCAGCTCATGGTTCATGATATCATGAATTTTGCTCATGGTGTATATTCATAACACGAAAACACAACATATTCATGAAATCATTACCTGTTTTTCTCGTTTAGAAGAACACATTATTTCCCGTGTAAATTAGATTTGTAGGGGGATCGAATGAGTCAGGAACGATTGTGTTTTTTGGCGTAATGCGAAGGCGCTTTATCCGGCCAAAACATGTATTGTTTTTTTTTCACAGACTCACAGATTTACACATCTTGATTGATAGCCAAATCAGAAGGCTTGAACCATGGCTTAGAAATACCTCTACCAGAAATAAAAATGTACAGCCCCTAGTAGCACAATTGTTGCAAATCAGTTAAAGTAGCTGATATGCAACTGATTTGAGTCAAAATCAAGCTGCTGCAACCTATTTTGACGGATATGTGTAAGCATCACTTTTTGTCCAAACTTATGTTAAAACGACATTTTAATTGTCAAAATTAGTGTTTTAATTTCGGCACTTAATTCCAACTCTTTTGCATGTTTTGCAGATGTTCTTATAAGAATCGTAGAACTTTTTTTTCGGCATTCCGTTTCCTCAGTGAATCCTTATTGTTGAAGGCACCGGAAAGAGATTGAAGTCTTTTGGCGGTCATAGTTTTGACGGGTGTTCCAGTACCTTGATTGCGAGGAGTTGTTGGGAATCTCAGGATAGGTTAAACTACCGAAGGTTTTCAAAAAATTGTTCCTGTTCAGAAACCTGTGTAGAACTGTTGAACGCGATGCTGAAATGTTTCTTGTATTGACGGCATGTTGAACATAAGGACTGTATTGTTAATTACACAGAAAAAAATAATTAATTTTAAGAAGCGCGTAAAATTTCCCCTCGTTGAATTCTAAGCCAGCGGCGGCGTAAACAACGAAATTGTTTGCAATTTTTCATGTGCCATACAACAATGTTAACATTCTTCCATACAACAGGCTAGATTCAGGCGTTAGCTGGATTTAATTTACACGAAATATCCCATTATTTTCCGCCAAATCTAGCAATCCCTTTATGTGCATTAGATAACGCAGAAAATTCAATGTTTCTTTTTATCTGTGTATGAGTACACCTAAAAATTGCTGTATTTAAATATGTTTTATTTATTTTGCAACTCAAATTAATTAAAATTGTTTATTGACCATCAAAGAAGCTCATTACATCAGTATTCATTTAATTTTTCGTATATCTGGCCAGCTCTCGCACCTTCTTCTTTGTCGTTCCTCATGAGGTTTTGCACAACCGTTCCGTAGATGGTTTTGCTTACGTTTACCCAGTCTTTTTTGAATTTGATGATATCGTCTGCTCCACTAGCCTTCTTTCACAGCTTTCCTTTCATCAAAGCCCAAAATTTCTCAATGGGACTTATTTTCGGACAATTTGGAGAATTCATCGCCTGATCCACAAATTGGACATTGTTCTCTTCATACCAGTCTAAGGTGGTATGCACCAGTCTAAGTACTAGTCTAAGTTGCTTGGTGCCAAATTAGGCCAAAACAGTGTCCAACCTTTGTGTTTTCGGATTAGTGGCAGAATTCGTTTCTGCAGGCATTTCTTCCGGTACATTTCGGCGTTCATATTTGCGATAGTGAAAAAAAGTGTCAATTTCATACCGAACTGGCAAACTGCTTGCTAAATCAACACCTTTTTTCCAATTTCTTCGCCAAAAAAACGATTTCTCCGAATTTGGGGCATCCGTTCCACGCTTCGTGGGGTAAAACTGTGCCCCTGGAAGTGCCATGTAATCCAATTTGACGTATGTCTCGTCATCCATGATAATGCACATGTCATTTATGCTCAAAACGTCGAAGTACAGGTTCCGAACCCGAGTTTTCACGGAATCCGCCTGAATTTGGCTGCGAGTAGTTTCAGTTTTTGCCAGGCCTATAACAAGGATCACTTTTTCACATAGACAACATCTCAGCAAGCTCAGCTGTCAAAATAATGTCAACATTGTAAGTTTTGTCAGTTGTTGCTCTTTTTCGTTGTGCACGTCATACAAAGCAGAAAGATCGCTTTCTGTGGTGTTTCACATCAAAACAAACAACCAAAAATATGATTTGACTTCTATTTGACAACTGACAGCGGGCCCAAATCAATTTGGGCCCAGGACATCCTGTCTACTGTCAATCACTGCTATTGATATAGGCTTGTCAGTTGCCTGGGTTTTGCACTTGAATCGAAGTTGGCTCAATTTTGAGTAGTTTCTAGCGGTCGTGTGAATATGGTTGAATACGTATCATTAATTTGTATAGCCAAAGGCTGCGTTTCAATTCAAGAATTAATTTTTCTTGTTAACAGATGGAAAAGAGTCGATTAATCAATTAAAATCCCTATGTTATTGATCAACCAACTTTCGATAAGGTGTCTGTTAAAATTCCCGTTTGAGTTCCCGTCTGTAAGAAATAAGTCAGCTTGAGAAGCAAACTTAATCGATTATATTCCATTTGTCAAGTTTAAGTCAAATTTATAATCAATGTGCGAATTGGTACACAGCCTAAAAAGTTGCAGTTAAAATTTCTATTTCTTTAGCTTCAGAATTGTATGGTTGACATAAAACATCATGGATCATCTCATAATGTCTGCTGACCTTCTAGTAGACTCAATAAACATGGTTGAAAACATATTGTAACTTTGTGTAACCAAAAAGGTACATCTACAATTATAGAAATTATATAGTTCAGTACTCCAGGACAGGTTGGATGACTCAGAACATCCCAGATTATCTGATCATATTTCAATATTCCATAAGATCCAATGAACCTTGTGGAATCCATATCGTACATTTGAACATCTGAAAAAGCTTCAGTTTCAATTGTAGATCCTGAGTTATAAACTACTGAACAGCCTGGTATACCCCAGAACATCCCAGATTTCATCATGATGTTGGTTGACCTTCCAGAAGATGCATTGCATATTGTTTACGACGGATACCATGCCTTGCTACCCGTATGAGATCTGCTACTTGATATCTGCTTACGAGAATGACCAACAACGAGATGCAGAGAGTGACGAAGGTTCAGGGAGAAGGTTCGGAACGATGACGTCAGAATGGATGATTCGGCTGTCGGAGTTGAGATCTGGAGTCGGGTAGTAGGTATAGTGGGTAGATAGGAGACATCGGTTTTCCAAATCTTAAATACTAAGATTATACAGAAATTGGACAACCAATTTACCGAGTTGTAAACGGCAACTGACTTATTCTGTGTCTCCTATCTACCCACTATGCCTATTACCCGACTGCCAGATCTCAACTCCGACAGCCGAATCATCCATTCTGACGTCATCGTTCTGAACCTTTTCCCTGACCTACGTCACTCCCTGCATCTCGTCGTTGGTCATTCTCGTAAGCAGATATCAGGTAACAGATCTCATAGGCGTAGCAAGGCATGGTATCCGTCGTAAACATGCTCGCCCATCCTGAAATAGCGATGATTTCTGAAAATAAAAAATCTTTCGACCAGAACAGCTTGCACGGTAACCATGTAGAGCTCAATTTCGAATTTCGTCGTCTTGGACAGGTAAGGGAAGTAAACATATTCTCTCCACTGGACGCTTCAAGTAGCCATTGCTAGTCTTCAGTGTGACCACCCTAACAATTCCATCATCACCAGGGTGAAGTTGATGAACCCTAGCCATTATCCATCGCAAAGGGGATTGGTTGTCATTTTGGATCACAACTAGCCTCCCAATTTCAATCTTCACGGGAAGTTTCCGCCTATTCATCCTACCGTGCAGTAAAGCTAGACAGTCCCTCTTCCAGCGTTTCCAAAAGTATTGGAGATTTTGTTGAACATTATGCCATTGCTTTAAACGGTTTACGGGTATGTCTGTATAGTCTGGCTCGGATAGGTGTTGAAGAAAGCATCCGATAAGAAAATGAACAGGTGTGAGTGGCGAGAAATCTTCAGGGTCTTCGGTTAGTTGGGTTAATGGTCGCGAATTTAGGCAACCTTCAATTTGCACAATAAGAGTGTTCATATCCTCAAAGGTCAGAACATTTTCGTCAAGCACCTTCAGCAAATACTTCTTCGCGGAATGCACCGCCGCTTCCCAGAGGCCACCAAAATGGGGTCCACTGGGGGGACTAAAATGCCACTGTATGCCCTCTGAATAGCATGTCTTCGAAATCTTATCTCGATCTTCTCGATCCTTCAGCAAACCCGTAAGCTGATTCCTCGCTCCAACAAAATTGGTCCCGTTATCGAAAAAAATGTCATCCGGTTTACCACGGTGTGCAACAAACCGTTTCAAGGCCTGCATAAACCGTTCTGTGGACAAATCTGTCACCAACTCCATGTGGATCGCCTTGGTGCAAAAACAAACGAACAGGGCCACGTACGCCTTAACGGCTGCTCGTCTTGGACCTGGTCTCACATATACTGGGCAAAAGTAGTCTACTCCAACACAAGATAATGGTCTCGAAATCGTTACCCTCGAGGATGGTAAATCCCTCATAAATTGTTGAACCGTTGACGGTCTTGATCGATAGCATCTTAGACACTTATGAACCAGCTGGCGTGCAAATGTCCTGCCTCCTAAAGGTCAGTAATTGAGTCTTACAGTTGCTAGCAGCAATTGAGGTCCGGCGTTCAACAGCCTTTCGTGATAGAACTCAAGTAACTTCCTGGTGAAAATGTGACGAGCAGGAAGAATTGGTGGATGTTTTTCTCTTCGGGCTCCTGAGATTTGTTCAATCTCCCTCCTATACGCAAAAGTCCATCTTCATTAGAAATAAAGGGATTAAACCATCTCAAGGGTGATCTAGCGGACACGGCGGATCCCTTAGATAACGCCTTCCAATTTTCAGGAATCGACTTCATTTGAACTCGCTGAATAAGCACATGTTCGGCTCTCTTCCCCTCAGCGATTATTAAGAATGCAGTGTTCCTTCTTCTGTCTCGCGGAAGTTTCAGAAGATCCATTAATCTCAACCAATAGGCAGTGAGTCTGATCAGATTATCGTACGAGTCAAACATCGATATATACCATTGGTTGAATTCATCGCTGGCTGATGCGGCATTGATATTGGTACACCGACGTCGTTCTTCGTCCCCATCTTTGTTCCCTTCACCACTTCGTAACGGCCATTGCTCTGGAAATTTCTGTAGCCAAGACGGTCCTGACCACCACAAGTCGTTATCGGTTATGTTAGCTGCATTTACACCGCGAGAAATCAAATCAGCTGGGTTTTCCGTTCCCTTAACAAATATGGTTGAATACATATCGTAAGTTTGACTAGCCGTCAAACTACACTTACTACTGTAGATCGCAAGATCTGAGCCCCAGGACTGCTTGGGTGACCTAGAACATCCCCGATTATCTCGTAATGTCTGTATACCTTCCAGAGCACTCAATCAATATGGTTGAATACATATCGTATATTAGTATAGGTGAAAAAGCAACCGTTACAATTGTAGATCTGCTTGATTGACATAAAACATCCCAGGTTATCTCATAAGGGAACGTAGATTAATTGTGTCACGAAAAAATGACTTTTTATAACGTGTTTTGTATGAGCCTTCACATTTTTTGTATGGATTGTCACGTTTTCCCAAAACATCCCACCCCACTTGCTGTGTGACATAATTAATGGACCTTCCCTAATGTTGGTTGACCTTTCAAAAGATTCAATGAACTTTATTGATAACATATAGCTTATTTGTTTAGCTGAAGAAGCAACCCTTATAAGTGTAGATTCTAAGTTATGAACTCAAGAACAGTGTGGGTTGCCTAGAACATCACAGTTCATCTCAAAATGTCTATTGATCTTACAAAAGATTCAGAGAACATGGTTAAATGCATGTCGTAACTTTGTATATACGAAAGAACTATAGTTACAACTGTAGATGATAAGCTCTGAGCTCCAGGCAGTTTGGACAATAGGCTGATGCAAAATTTGAAATATTTGCTCCCCTAAGCTTAATCGACGCCAATTCGGGTCCTGATAGTCCCCAAAAATTTTTAACACATTTGGTTTTAATTTAGCTTTGCACACGCTATTCAAAGTTTGTATGGGAATTAGTATGAAGAATCTCAAACTTACATTTCCAGATCCCTAACATCTTGATATTATGTCCTAACACCAAATCTTATATACATCCATATAGTGTAAGTTGTCAACTATCAAAATGCCGAAGATACCTGTCATGTAAATTTTATACAAAAATAGTTATTCAATAAAACATAAAATACACACTTTAGGTATGATGTTTTATTCTTATTTTTGTTTTCTTATTATTTATATGTTTTTTATATTTTATATTCATATATTTTGTGTATTTTATTTAATTTAGATTATTATTTATATTTTATATATTTTATATTTATATATTTTATATACATTACATATTTTTACTTCTTATTATTATATTTGATGAATAACTATTTTTGTATAAAATTTACATGTCAGGTATCTTTGGCATTTTGAAAGTTGACAACTTACACTATATGAATGTATATAAGATTTGGTTTAAGGACATAATATCAAGATGTTAGGGATCTGGAAATGTAAGTTTGAGATTCTTCATACTAATTCCCATACAAACTTTAAACAGCGTGTGCAAAGCCAAATTAAAACCAAATGTGTTAAAATTTTTTGGAGACTATCAGGACCCAAATTGGCGTCGATTAAGCTTAGGGGAGCAAATATTTCGAATTTTGCATCAGCCTATTGGACAACCTATAAAATTCAAAATTATCTCATAATCTCTGTTGATCTTCCAGAAGACTAAATGAACATGGTTGAGAAGATGTCGTCACTTTGGGGAATCGGAAAAGCTATAGTTTTAACTGTAGATCCTAAGTACCGTTCTTCTTCATTTTCAGGATGTTCTGGGTTGAAATGGCCTTATGGCCGGAGCGATGGCTTCCTCATCCACACATGCACATTTTGGGTTTGCTCAACAAAATATGCCAAATTCATCAACTTACATGCAGTGAATCATTGCCATACTGCTAAAAGGACAGCAGAACACAATATTTAATCAGTTTGCACTGTTTATTTCACTGAAAACACTCTAAATTGCTCAACTTGTGCTCATTTACACAGAGCAGGTAAATTTTCGTCGTCTTTGTTTACCTTTTTAAAGCCAGGATCTGCCTATTATTTTCTCACGAAAAACTGTATTTCCACTTCCCGTAGCCACCTGAACACTATTAACTTTGACTGAAAAATTAATTATCATCGCGCTCTTGAAAACAATGATTGGTTTAATTGACGAGAATGGTGCAAAAATTCAGCAGCCGGGTCTCAAAACCGCGCCGTTTTGCTTTTTTCATAATTTACACTCAGTCTGTAGCGGTAGCGCAGCAGAGCGCAGTGCATTGTCAGCAACTGGCCTGCAGCATGGTGCCGGATCTGATAAGTGTCGGATCAAGGAAGGGAAGAATGCCGCGTCTAACTAAAAGATAGAAAGTTCGAAATTCTAATCGAAAAACAGTTCCGGCTAAGATAGAATCTGCCGGCGAATCTCTTCCGACTTTGCCACATGATCGCTTTCTATACCTGGCTCCAAATGACACTGGGGTTTGAAAATCCCGGTCATACTTCCGAATCCGATGGTGAGTGTATTTTTGATTTAAGTTTTGCAAACTGCTTGCTGATTTACCTGTTTGCCCGGTGCCGCGCCGCAAAAGGTGAACAGCCTTCATTCTTTTTTTCCTTCGCCGCGGCAGCATGAGCTCAGGGGCAGGGGAGTCTAACGGATCGGATCCCCCTCTTTCAAGCTGGCGGATATGTCCCTGCGGAAAAAATGAAACTTGATGCGGTTTTTTTCACAGGCTCATAGTTCCATATTAACCTTTATGTGTTCGACAGGCTACCCGGGTACCCACCAAATTCAAATCATTGTAACTCTGGCAATTATTGACCGATTTTTTAATTTTTTATTTTCTAAGCACTGTTGGATGCTGAATCTCATTCGTTTTTTAAAAACTATCTGCAACATCCATTTGAGCTCATCTGGTTTCCGGGAATCCGGGTTACCGGGGATGTGGTTCTGTAAGGAGTGCATTCTTTGGGAAATATAAACCGAGATTTCCTGAACGGATGTGCCCACAATCTTTCAGAAATAACGCCAAAATTGTTTCAGTTGCATCTCCAAATATTCACAGTCTTCAGCAGTGCGAAATTTCGACGCAACTTGGTCAAATGTTCAGAAAGTTATAAGAGAGATCTTAAAAAAATAAAAAACGTCCAAGGTTCTCAAACCAAAACATATTGTTCTTATTTTTTTTTTATCTCGCTTCCGCAATCTGAAGCAAAATTTCACCATAAAAATACTTCTGTATAAGGGACAACTTCGTTATGGAAACCAACTATACATTATCTGTTCTAGATTTAAAAAACGCGGGAAAAAATCGCGACAGGGACTGCAAGTCTTACCTAGCTTCCCAGCCTAATGAATTGCAGGCATTTACTATGGAATTTATAACGATTTTTTTTCTAAGTTGCTTCCTTCTTTCCAAAGAGCAGCGAATTAAGAAGAGCTCTAATTTTTATGCCAAAAAATGTGTGGCGAGAAAAATTGAACTCAAGTTGCATTTTTTAATGCATTCAATGCACACGGATAAACGCTACACAAATCATTTTCCTTCGAATCAAATCCAACGGAAGTAAGCTGAAAAATTTTGAAAAAATATGAGGTAGTCTAGGAGAAGCTTAAACGCATCTTCTTTTTTTAATTTGAGACTTATAAATTTCCAGAAGTATCAATGCTCAATATATTAAAGATATTTTACTTAAAAATTCTAATATATGTATGCGTCTTACATTACCTTTCATGAATCATTTTTGCACGCAAATTTCCGATGAGTAAAACAATTCTTTATGCAGTGCTTCAATATCTTGTCAGCTTAATTTCGTTAAATTTTGTAAGAAGTTGATATCTTAATTTTTTAAACGACATGTTTGTTCATTTAAATCCTGGGCAACATATGAATCCTCCAAGAAAAAATTAGGTTCCAAATTATTATGAAGTGCCGATCTTTTTTCGAAATCATGTGTCGCTCTCGTAGACAAATCTCGGCAAATATAGTAACAAACCGAACTACTGTCACTGTCATGGGGGGTTGATGATCGAGTTAAATTCATTATTTTTTGCAAGTATTGATTCATACGAAAAAGACTGCACCGAATCCATATTGTGAAATTTTGAAAACTGCGAAGTGGTACATGCTGGAATTGACAAGTCATGGAATCAAAATCACAATCCCTCGTGTCCTAAAAAGCTCTGGTTTAATAAATCCTTGAGTCAAACTAAAACAACCACATCATCGAACAACTCAGTATTTGCACAATTTCAAAACGTTTTTAATACATTTTATGTTTCAGCAAATCTACTCAGAGACTCATTTGAGAGTTCAGGATTGAGCTATGAACTGGAGCCATCAACGTTTCAAAATTCCCTAATATATTATATTCAACTAGATGTAGCTGGCTTAACATTTAGCTTGCTTATCAGCAGGCCCCAGGACTCCCCGTAACCTTGCAAAAGGATTCTTATTTTTGGATGTGCTTTATTATTTAACAAAAAATGTGAACACTGTAGGAATAATTTAATGGATGTACTGTAATCCACAAAGAAAACTAAAGTTACTGGCAACTATGACTGTCTTCTTCAGATGCACGACGTTCAACACTATCATATGAGAGCAAAAAAGTGTTTGCGCACTACTACATGCATGTGCATTACTGTGGATTCAAATGAGTCTTCACCTCCAAACCGCAAAATGTTATATTTTTACGCTTACCCCGATAGAATAGTCAATTTGGGAACAAGGCCGGCAGAAGACAGCATCCGTTTTTGTTCAGTATGCGTGATTTCAACAGGCATTTTTCTGAGGTGTTAGGTTCATCCACCATAAATTACTCAGATAAGTCATTTGTTTGACAGCAACAACTCATTGTAGCTTTTTGTTCATTTTGCTGGATAAAGCATTGCCGTTGTCGGCAGTGTGTTGCAATAGATCATCGCACCACGGCGTCATCGTAATGCAGCTTCGACAGTTCAGGGAGCTTGTTTACGTGGACCTAGAACAATTTCGGCAAGTTCGGTTAGAAGTGTTGGGCACTCTCAAATTCATAACGATTCAAGTAAAACAGCCGGTAAGCAGACACCAATGCTTATTTTTACATTGTTTCTTGAATCTAACCATACAGAATCTGGAAAAAGTCAATGAAAAATTTCGTTTAAACGGTCCGATTCTAACACCTTGTAAAATGCAAGTCCTGAACTGTCAAAAAAAGTGAGGTTAATACATCTCCGTGCAGTGATTCCATATATAACAGGAAAGATTTCTTTCGCTCACCATGTTGCCACGAAAACAAGGTCGTTGCAACACAACATTTTTTTATAGCAACTTGTGCTTTCCCATCATCGATACAACATTTTGTTGTTTTCCTTCATGTTTTGTTGTGATGCATTCAAGTTACAATATATCATTGTTGCATAGAGTGATAACGCATGTATCACTCGTCAAATCTTATATTTTTAGGTAATAAAAAGTGAATATATGTCACACTGACAGTGAATATATGTCCGTGAATATTGGAGCTCAATTTGAAATGAAATAAATTCAAAGTCACAAAATCACCTTACTGTCTTACTGTTCACAGTGTTTCCATTAAATGTTAAGAGGTATCACATTGCTTAGCTGTAAATACGCAATAAAGGAATTTAATAGGTAACCTAAGAGTACGTGGATTTATTCATGCTTACATAGTTTTCGTATCCCTTGAGAAGATAAAGCGAATAAAATTCAAACTTTATGACTTAAATAATCTAAGACTTGTATCACTTTGTAGGCTCACTTGTAAGCATGCCTATGGCTATCGTAACCCAATCAATTGCGTCGACTATTTTCGGTCTGTCCGTTGTCCTGTTCCCTAGAGCTTTTCGAATTAGACACACAGCATGGTGTCAGGCAACATTCAGCGTGGTGTACATCGGGCATGTGGGGTAGGACGGGCAATGGCGTAACGGAACCAATGACGAGGATCTACCTATCCAGTTGAAAGCACATTCGTTTCGAGTGCGGTCCGGACAACAGGTATATATTGAAATGCCCAAGAAGGATTCCTCGCCGAGTGTAGTTTTGACATATTTGCTGATTCCGTCGCTTGCAGGTTGGCCCTAATCGTAATCCTATTAGAAGTTCGTGGATTACACCCGGAACACATGCTGCTTCAGCCGTTCCTTGCAGCACTCTGCGAATGAAACGGAATTTTCCCAGCTGCTTTTGTGGCGTTGTTTGATCAACATGATAACTTTATGCGGTGGATTAGGTTGAAGGGCATGGCTGCTGTAGGCTGGATTCGATACGTTCTAATTATTTCAAGGATAAGGGAGCGAGATAAAATTTTCCGAAACTTTGGTAATTAAATGTTCAACTTTACGGGCCTGTGTTAAGGGAAGGCGGCTGGTTTCAGCTATTTTCAGCCAGGCTTGGATAAGTGAAATGGATAGGAAAATTAACATGTGATAATTTTCTGCCGCAAAAGAGCGGATTTCCTCGTTTAAAAGCTCAATTAAGGGTTTCGATATTTCATAATATATTAATTACTTAACACCATCCCAAAATGCAAGAGTATGTTCGCTCCTTGATCCTAATGTTGTTTTCTGGTAGCCCATAAAGCAATTTCCTCCATTAATCGATTTCTCAACCTTCGCCCTTTGTTTCCGTGGGACTAGGAGATCCCTCCGGCAAAATGGCTCGCCGAACACAAACAAGTTAATGCGATTGAATTGCTAATAGACTACTGCTAATTCAATAGCATCGCTTTGAGAATGGCCGGAATGTGCACCGGATAGCTTGCGGCTGTTCCGTCCCGACCGAAGCCAGACAGTAGCTCAACCCATGATGCTCGATTGTTTAGTTAGTTCGAAAAATGCCGAGCCCCGAGGGAATTCCATCATTGATTTGGAATGATACCGCTTCTAATCTCGGATGCCGGGGGAAATTGAGCTGATTTCGGTTTGGATACCATATCTGAGATTGTACATTCGACACAGATGAGAGTTTATGGCTTGTTATAATTTTTTTCGATAACGTTTCAATTTCAACATTTTAGTTCTGATGTAATTTAATGATTTCGTTTTTACAGAGTTCCAATCACCATGAACCGTTTACATTATTCCCCTCGAAAAAAAACTTGAGCCATAGAAAAATCGAAAGTTCCATTGATACCATTAACCCGACCCCAGGAGGCATCGACTTGGTTGTCACTTCTGTCACGTTTACGAATTGTCAACATGGAAGACCGCCTTCTTCCCATTCCTGCGATTCACCCAACTCGGTGCTTTCGTTGGGTTCGGGATTCCGGCAGCCGAACATCCGGAAGGAAGAAAGTTAGACTCAGATCATTATCGTTGAGTAGAAATGTCAAGCAAACAATGTGAATTTTGTGCCTGTGAGGGTGTTTTCCTATAGAGGCCTACCCAACTTTTTTTTTTCTCGGCTTTGACGTGCTGGAGTTTGTTAAGTAGGCTTTTTGTATGCCATTCCATCGGGAGTAATTAAATTATCCTTCTTTTTCAGATCCGGTCTGTTATTGAGCTTTTATTGGCATTCGAGTTGATATGACACGAACCGAATGTTAGAATTAAGATAATCTTCTGGATCATATATAAAAATAGTAATTCAACAAATTAAATACACAGATAAAAAGAAACATTGAAAATTCTGCGTTATCTAATGCACATAAAGGGAATGCTAGATTTGGCAGAAAAAATGGGTTATTTCATGTAAATTTAAGCCAGATAACGCCTGAATCTAGCCTGTTGTATGAAAGATTGCAAACATTATTGTATGCAAACATTGTTTACGCCTCCTTTGGCTTGGAATTAAACGAATGGAAATTTTACGCTCTTGTTAAAATTAATTATTTATTTCTGTGTATGTTTCCGCAATCCGCTGAGCATCTCAACTAAGTTAAAAATAAAGCACTTTAAGAACAGGCAATTGCCTCTCGTTCTTAGAGGTCATTTAACTGAGAGGAAGTAGAATCACTAAATTTGTAGGTTCTCTTAAGAAATAATTAAATATTATCGCTATTGGCAGTGTAACCGATGAAGTGGGTTGAAACTAATATGTAGAGGAAAATTGAATAAACGTGTTTTACTTAGTATCGAACAACAACAACAGAACGAACGTGTTTGTTTTTTGCTCTGCGATTTCAGAAAGCTTATGGGCCCAGGAAGTTTATAATCTTTCTGAGTATTTCCGCACGAAGAAGTTCCGAAATGTCGGTGAATGAAGGAACCGGTGCTACTGGAGGATCCGAGTCGGGATCTAGAGCTGTTGGTGCAGTAGGAGGAAATATCTCGCAACCGTCAGTGGAGAAGTAGCGAGGCCGAGAAAATTACTCAACGTGGACGTTTGCCACCGAGATGCTGATGATTCGCGAAGGCACTTGGGACGCCGTTACACGGCAGAAGGAAGATCCGGAAGACCCACTTTCTTTGCGAGGATTGGCGACGATTTGCCTCAGCATAAAACCCATCAATTACAGTTTGGTGCAGAGTTCTAAAACGGCGAAGCAGGCGTGGAAGAATTTGCAGGAAGCTTTTCGGGATGACGGAATGACTTGGCGCATACCGCCCAAACACAATGATAACGGAAACGGAACGGAAAACGGCAATTTTGACAGTTGCTGCAAATGACTTCGATGTATCCAATTAGAATCAGCTTGGATCTAGACTGTTGTCTTTCCGACAAGCAGGCATACTCAGATCGGGCTTTGCCGTTTGCCGTTGCCGTTATCATTGTGTTTGGGCCAATAGGATTGCTACGGAAACTAACAAGCGTTCGATTGTCGGATTGCTCATCGGTGGAGGAATACGAAAACGAGCTCATGTCGACCAAGCGCAAATTGACGGAACTGGGTTTCGCGGTCGATGATACGTGGCTCGCGAGCTTGCTGTTGATGGAATTGCCAGAAACGTACGATCCGATGATAATGGGCATCGAGGCGTCCGGAAAACAGATTACAGCGGATGCCGTGAAGGCGAAAATCCTTAAGGATGTTGAAATGAGCAGCGTTTTGTCAGGAGGAAGCAACGAAGAAGCTTTCTACAGCAAGAAGAAGTCCACTGGAAACAACAAGAAAACGGACAAGTCCAAGGTCCAGTGCTACAGGTGCAAGCAGTTTAAGCATTTTTCATCGAAGTGTACACAGCGAGGACCGAATGAACCGAAGGACAAAAACGACAAAACGGGCAGGAGGAATGCAGCGATGACCACTATAGTAAACCCCAGCATGACAGAATCGGACTGGTTCTTCGACTCAGTGGCTACATCGCATATGTGCAGCAGTAAGGCGCTTTTGTCAGACGTCCAGGGAGTGTCGCGGCAAGTGAGTGTAGCCAACGACGCTGAACTTGCCGCAGTCGCTACTGGGAGTGTGGAGCTCGAAGCTGACATTGGGAGTGAATCGTGTGACCTGACGATGACCGATGTTTTGTGCGTTCCGGAGATAGCAATCAACCTTCTTTCGGTCAGTAGAATCTGCAGTAAAGGGTACAACGTCCGGTTTACGAAGGATGCATGTGAGGTACGATCCAGCCAAGGCGAGCTTGTCGCTGTTGGACGAGAGGCAGGTGGTCTGTACATGTTGTGTTTGACCAACAAGCAAGTTTCGTACGCCGCTAAATCGAAAGACGACATCGTACTTTGGCATCGGAGAATGGGGCTCTTAAACGAGCAGAGTCTGAAGCAGATACGAACGTTGGTCGATAGAGTCGATTTCCGTGATGCCAAGATCATTTTTGACAGCCTTTCAACAGCGAGGGTACGCGAGCGACCGAGGTGCTGGAGCTGATCCACTCCGACCTGTGCAGTCCGATGGAGGAGGAAACTATGGGAGGAAGTAGATATTTTCTGACGTTTATCGATGACGGCAAGCTCGTCGCGTATTTCCTTCAGTCGAAGACGGGGTTCTCGAATGCTTCAAGGAGTATAAAGCTTTGGTGGAGAATCAGACCGGCAACAGGATTAAACGGCTGCGGACAGATAATGGCACCGAGTACGTGAACTTCAACATGAAACGGATCTTGCGCAGCTGCGGCATCCATCACGAAACGACGGTTCCCTATAATCCGGAGCAGAATGGGCTTGCGGAACGGATGAACAGAACCGTAGTGGAGAAAGCGCGTTGTTTGCTGCAGGACGAGATATGGTATCAAGGGCAACACTGACACGATATATGGTATCGAAGGCCACACTGGCTTCGCCTGGAGAAGGCATCCTGGCCCTCAACTGCAACAATCAACACTGAAGACCTAGACCCGCCTCTTCGCGAGGAAAGAACTACAGTGTCACTCCCAGCTCAAGTCGTCGAATGCAGTCCAATCTTTGCTCTACGATCGTCTCTGAATGACTTGATCCGAAGATTCGTCTACAAAAACGTAGAGTAGAATTCGTAATGTACGAACGGCGAGCAGAAGCGTTACACCAGTTGCTAGTGCTAGCACGACAGGAAAGTTTTCCGGAAGATGTCGTCGAGTTACAGAGAAATAGCGAAGTCAAGTCTACATCGAAAATCAACCATCTTACTCCACGGTTGGTGAACGGATTAGTCGTGGTTGGCAACCGACATCAGGCAGGAAACACCCAATTATTATTGATAATAAACATCCACTATCAAGACTCATCACTGTTGAATATCATGTCAAGCATCTTCATGCTGGACAACAGCTGCTGGATTGTCAGCATGCGAGAAAAATACTGGCCAATTGCTGCCCGAAATCTAACACGAATGGTCATTCATCGCTTCGTAAAGTTCGAAGCCTCACGAGCAACTTGCCTGCAGAAAGCTCCACCGTTCATGCGCGTAGAAGTGGACAGTTGTGGTCCGTTCTCTACTCAGTGTCCATACCGTAAAGGCGGACTGGATAAAATGGTTCGTCTCCGTTTTCGTATGTCTTGTCGTAAAGGCCGTCCATCTGAAGGTTGTAGGGGACCTCACAACTTAAGCTTTTACCGCCGCTTTGGAAAAGGTTCGTCTCCCGCAGAGTTTGACCAGAAATTCGGAACTCAACGCGAGTTACATGAGCTGCGGAAACTGTTAAATAATCAGGAATTGGCGAAGACAATTGCTAGGGAGGCTTCCTGGGAGAACATCAAATTCCAATTTATCCCGGCAAAGTAACCTAACTTCTGTGGTCTTTGGGAGGTCACCGTAAATTCTATGAAGGAGCATTTCTAGGCAGTAGAGTTCTCGTATCGGATGAAGAGACGCTGGTGGCGCAAATCGAAGCCAGTCTCAACGCGAGGCCAATTATGCCGCTCTCTAACGATCCGAACGACATGGAGATATTGACGCCAGGTCATTTCCTGGTGGGAAGTCCGCTCACAGAAATACCACAACCCTCGTTTTCTAGATCTCAACCAGACCAGGTTATCGAGATGGCAGTGAGTTCAGAACTTCCTTCGACCGTTGGTCCACTCAGTACTTTTCTAATCTTCAAGCTCGAACAAAGTGGACCAAGCAACGGAACAACGTCACGATCGGAACCATGGTGCTGCTATGTGAGGACAATATACCACCCCTCAAGTGGAGCACGGGACGAGTCATTGAGATCCACCCAGGTAAAGACGGGCGATATCCAAAATTTGCGGCCTGCCCATACTGGACAACGTAGCTACGTTAACATCTGTTCACGGGAGGGATTAACTTCTTCTCCATCAGGCGCATTCGGGCGCTGCGGAGACCTGCGTTAAAAAGCTCACATAATGTTTTTGTAGTCCATAGTCAAGTGTCCCGCCGCGGCTGGAGCTGCACGCTCGAAATACTGACAATCTGTTTGCCTTCTATTTGATGTCATTCCATTCCGAAGATCTTCGTTTCACCCAGCTCAACTCAACTCACATCCTGTTTAAAATAATTGTCTATGCGTCAATATTCTGTGGAGATTAAGGAATCCCCACGCAAAGTTACATGTATTTAACATTCATTGGATTTCGTGATATCAAACACTACTCCGTATGATCAGCAGGATCCAACACCGAAGTCAACTGCCGTTCAAGGTCACCCTCGAAGTTACAATACGCCCGCGCAATGGAAAACCATTCAACGGGCTTATCGGAAGCGCAACAACGCTAGCGTCCACCAGCTTTCTTTTAAGTTTCGAAGAGCTTCCGCTTAACTAGAGCCCAGTACCTCTCTATTGGGCGAAGTTCTGGACAGTTTGGTGGATTGGCTGTTTTTGTCACGTATTTGACCTCTTGTACCTTATACCGGTCCAGGACGGATTTCGCATAGTGACAAGAGGCCAAATCAGACCAAAACAGAGCTGGACATTCTTGGCTTCTGATAAACGGTAGCTACCGCTTTTGCAGACATTCTCTCTCGTACACATTCTTATTGATAGTGCCGATAGAGACGAAACTTTTAGATTTTCGACCACAACTACATATGTCCTGCCAAATCAAATACTTCTTCGGGAATTTGGACACCTTCTGTGTCCCGAAATGCTCGGCAACGGCGTTCCTCTGTATTGCGGTTTAAAAACCAGACCCGGAAGCTGTTTCAAGTCTTGGAGGACGTACATTTCGTCGTCCATTATGATACAAGAAAGTGTTTGCAAACGAGTTCGTTGCTAACGCTTGCTTTGGCAATCAAACGAGGGAAAATTTTACGTGATAATTAAAGTAAATTTTTTTTTCTGTGTAGATCAAAAATTTCTCTACAAGACGAAGCTTGCAAAAGCTGTTTAAGATTGGTGCAATATCGAAGTAAAACATCAAAGGTAGTAATCATCTCTTAATTGCCTATCACAACATAGTATATCACCATTTAAAACTTGAATAAAAATCCGTTAAATGTCGAGGAATTTTCAACCTTAGACGGAAACTCGTTTTCCCCGCCGTCAAACAATATGTCTGAAACGGTCGTCAACAATATTGTTATTACTACTCACCCAACCACATTCATCGCCCAAACCTTGCCTTCTGACGAGGCAAGCGGAAGAAAACAGGCAATTTCCTGTTTTACCACTTCCTTCTTGTACGACGAAATTTTAATATGTATGAGGATGGTTCCGCTACAATGTGCCTCTTTGGGATCCGCCCAGAAATATATTCGTTCTGCCAGAAATATTGCCAGTTGTAACTTTTGAAACCACCCTAACTCTCTATCCAATGCTACGCCATTTATGCCTACTATTCCTCAACTAATTGCAGAACATGAGTGAAGCGATTCATCCAACAATTCATCTAATCCGTAACATCATGTTTGGGGGACACTGACGTGGTTAAAGCCTCGCCGAATAACATGATCCGAGAGAGCTGCAACCATAATTCTACGTACCGCGGTAATGATGGCAACCCTTCCACCGAGCCATCCACCCACGACCACGAGCTTTATCACATCATACTGCATCCGTGTAGATCTTACTTAGGAGCATAAAAACAGACCTCGAGGGTAATTACGTCCATAACTCACGAAGAAGGCAGACAATGTGCACATCTAGCAGCTTGTTTTTTTTTCTGGGGATTTTTTTTTATTAGATTTTCACCATCACCAAAGACGTGGTACGGACAAGCAGTGTGATAAAAATGATAAATTTCCTTTCGAACCCAACGCCATACGTGTGGCCGAGTATTTTTTTCCCAGCTTTGGAGATATTCATGCATTACGTTACGCTTATTTTTGTGACAATATCTAATCTTTTTGGGACTTGAGGGACTCACTTTAATTTATTTGTGCGTCTAGATGCACTAACGGTAGGTGGGTCGGAAATCGGAAATTCCAGCCATGTGATACATCACAGCTGATTCTAGCACTTTTATGTTTCGATAGCTGAGCTCGTTGACTTGCTGTGAGTTAGTCAGCTCGTTACACAGAGAAACCTAGAAACTAAGTACTCTGAAAGGACTACTAGGGTAGGGAACGGCTTCAGCACCCCGGGACCCAACTCCAAGCACGGGGTAAACGATAACTTAAAACGCTCATTTTTCGCAGCATTATGCTTCATCTAGTGAAGCATCATACTGCCAAAAATGAGCATTATAGGTTAATGTTTAACCCGTGCTTCGAATAGGGTCCCGTGGTGCTGAAGCAGTTCCCTACCCTATTTTGGATATTATTTTGTTCTCACTGGTAATTAGTTTGAACTTTACTCTGAAGCATGATTGAGAAAGACAATTTTACCCACAGCAAGGTATTTTAAGAGAAGTAAGTTTTCAATGTACGCGAGAGACGCCTTTTGCGAAACGATCCAAATCGGAGTATTCGGCTGTCACTTTGTTTTTGCTGAAAATTTTTGATCGCCATTCAATCAACAACGGTGGAAGGGAATATGGTTTTTGCGTACCGAAATTAAATAACGAATGGTTGCTTAGATTTTAACAGCCACTACATTTTCCGGAAAACGCTAATTAATTCGAAATAAAGAGGCTCCTGGAATTGGTTACGGTTATGTATTATACGATAAATTTGGTGGAAAATTCCGACTCCGAATAGTATTTCGAATGAAATATTATGATCTAAGACTTCAATGAACAATCGGTGGAAATGGATAATATCGTTTGGTCTATTAAATTGTCAAAATTTCTGATTTCTGATCCATGCTTTCTTATATTCTTGATCTGTTTTGACTGCCTTAGGATGTTTGCGCAATTCTTACTTCATCATAGCCCAATATTTTTCGATTGGTCTCAACTTTGGAATGCTTGGAGGATTAAGGTCCTCGGGTTCAAAGTTACCAGGGAGGGAGCGAGAGAGATTGAGAGTAAGAGATGGAGTGGGAGAGAGGGTGAGGGGAAGGGTGAGGGAGAGAGAGAGGTAGAGTGTGATTCACTATTATAGAAAAGGGTACACTGAGAATGCTTTAAGTATAAGAGCATCTTCAACGGTGGTCTATTTTTGGAACAACTTTATACTTGATTCGCTTAAGCAAAACTTGAATAAAACCAGCTAAAGAAGATCAAATTTGCGTTCTCCGCAACAGTGTTGTATTTCCTGTTTTTTTCCCTTGATTATCGAGATTTTCCGCCTTGGGCTGGCTCATCTCCCGTCGTCCATTTTGGGTATTTTCGTAACTTGGGTGGTGAGCGGGGGTGAGATTCGAACTAGTGACTTTGGCGTGAGAGGTATTGTAACAAGCACGCTTGTAGTTTCAATTAAAACAGCTATTTCATAGTCTCAAACTCTGAAAGCAGGCAATCCGCATGTTAATATAAATTTTTATCATTTTGTTTGAAAGTTGTTCACCGCATAAAGTCACTCGTTTCATGGATAGAAGTTGGCATACATTGCAATGAATGCATACCACATGCCTGTTCTTGCGTACAAGCGAAGATATAGCCATTCCACCAAAGCGTTGAGACGCACAAAATTGCGATGGCCACTCGAGGCACTGATCCTCATTCTGAATACATTGACCCTTCCAGTTCGGGTTTGCCTAAAACTTACGGGGCGTTAGTTCGGCCGTTTGAAAAAGAGTCCGTAATGCAAGTTAAAGTTACGGGTAGCAATTATGACAATGCGGTGATCGCAAATCTGTACTTTGTCCTACTTCGCGATCTCAGAGTCAATGGTCACAAAACAGTGGGTATCTGGGGACATTCCTTAGCTTTGATCGTCCACTTCGATTTGGATTGTAGAAGAGGCAAGAGTGGTCGGTTATTTTTACGCGTCTTGGTGTGTGTCATAAGGTATTTAAACTACATGGAACGGAATAATACGGTAAAACACGTGCAGGGAAGCTCTACACCCAGATGTTGACGAAACCACATTTTCTCGTTATGGATGATGAGACGTATGTAAAAGCAGACTTCCGACAGCTTCCGGGGCTCCAGTTTTACACTGCTTATCATAAATTCGATGACCCTGAGGATGTTAGAAAGCAGAGTATGTCAAAGTTTGCCAAAAAATATATGATTTGGCAAGCAATTTGCTCGTGTGGAAAGCGGATCACCCCATTCGTGACAACGGGAACGGTCAATGGGCAAGTGTACCTAAAGGAATGCCTCCAAAACAGTCTACTTCCTCTTTTGAGGTCACACGATGGTCCTATGATTTTCTGGCCGGATTAAGCCTCGTGCCATTACTCGAAAGAGGTTTTGGAGTGGTACAAGGCAAAGGAGGTCAATTTCGTGCCGAAGCATCTCAACCCCCAGAACGCACCCAAACTGCGGCCAATTGAAAAGTACTAGGCCATCATGAAGCAGGCATTTCGGAAACATCCTAAGGAAGTGAAATCGGAGGAAGATATGAAGAAAAAATGGATTGTCAAGCAAAAAAAAAAGTTGGTCCAATTGTTGTTGTAAGGACCTTATGGGTAGTGTAAAGAAGAAGGTTCGTTGGAAATGGTTGGAATTGAAATTGAATAAAACAAACATGGAAATATATTCATAACAAGTTTAATTTTACTCCCTGAAAGTTTAAAGATGATTGGTTGAACGGGCGAATTTTGCCGAATATTAGTGTGTGTCTCAATTTGATTCCGTACACCCTTTATCGGGGAGTCAACCAGCCTACTGACACTGAGAAAAATTTGCAAAGCAATTTTGAAAACTTATGGCCTGCAGTTCCCAGAAGTTTTGCAATTCTTTTTGACTTTTAGGGAACATCCCAGAAAATCAGGAAAATTTCCAGAAAACCGAGGAACATCCCAGAAGTTAAGAGTTATTCCTAGCAGTTCAGCCTGCT
Source organism: Aedes japonicus (assembly GCA_034211315.2). NCBI lineage: Eukaryota > Metazoa > Arthropoda > Insecta > Diptera > Culicidae > Aedes > Aedes japonicus. Next base: position 61,819 of record JASCZW010004428.1, read on the forward strand.
TCGCTAAAATTCAGAAATTCCCAGAAATTCATCGAGTTTACCATAAATGCATCAGATGAATTCTGGGAATTTCCAAAAACTTGAGGGTTCTTCCTAGAAACTCGTGCAACTCTCGAGAAATTCAGGGAGCTTCCCAGAAATTTACAAAACCTATCAGAATCTATAGAACAACCCAAGATGTTTAGGGAACTTTTCAGGAAAGTTCCCAAAAGTTCAAGAAACTTTCCAAAAATTTTGAAACTTCTCAAGCTTGCGGGTCTTTCTAGAAGTCAAAAGAATTTCTCCAAAGATCATAAAACTTCCCAGAAGTATAGGGAGTTTATCAGAAGTTCAGGAAACTTCCAAGATTTTTTTTTTCATTTTAAAGGATTTTCTTAAGGTTCTGAGTACTTCCCAGAAAATCAGAAAATTTTACAGAACTTCAGAAAACGTCCAGAAAGATCAGGAAACTTACCCAAAGATCAGAAAACTTTCCAAAACCTCAGCGAACATTTCAGACGCTCAGAAAACTTCCCAAAAAATTCAGAGAACTGCCCAGAAATTCAGAGAACTTCCCAGAAATTTAGTTCAGGGAACTTACGAAAAGCTCAAACAACTTCCCAGATGCTCAGGTCACTTCCCAGAAATTCAGGAAGTTTCCTCAGAAGTGCTGGAATCTTCCAAGAATTTCAGAGAACTTTTCCAAAGACCATGGAACTTCCCAGAATGTCTGAAAACGTCCCAGAAATTCAGGAAACCTCTTAGGATTTTTGAGCAATTTTGAGCAAACATCCCAAAACTTTGTCCATAAGTTTAGGGAGCTTCATTAAAGTTCAGGGATCTTCTCAAAATCTCCAAAAACATTCCAATGGGTAACGGAACATCTCAGATGCTCAGGGTACTTAAGTTTTAAAAATAATATGTTCGTACCAAATCAGAACAAGAATTACAAAGTCAACTAATTTTTTAATTTTTAATCAATTTTTTGGAATTTACGCCGAGTCACAATCTTGAAATCTTTTAAAGTTTCCCAACATCTTGGAAATGCTATCTATTTCACAGAAATTCCACAAACCAATCGACCATTTTTCCATTTTTTTCAATGTCTTGTAAATTATAAAAATAAATGTGATATTCTGGCTTATAATCTGCTTCTCAAAGTTTCGGTATTTAAAAAAAAAAGTCCGTGCGTATCGTAGTTGCTACTTCGTTACTGACCAGAACTAGTGTAATTGCACAAAGAACCACATAGATGGAGCTTGGAAGTAGCTTTTGCATCTTCAATGTACAAGTTCAATTGTTTATTCTATTTATAGATCAGGATTTGGGGAGGAGGGAAGGATGATTAGTTTGACAATTGTTGGTTAGAGACCGTTGTTAGCGCAAACCCTAGCAGTAACGCATTGAGTATGTATTGATCTGCCGATCATCCGCAGATCGTACTAATAGTGCCCCATCCTTATCACTAGGCTTCACCTAGTGAGAGGAGAGAATTTCCAAAATAGGCCTTTTCATTCGTGTTTAACGATCCCATTTGCTACCCACTGATTCTGCATATATGCCTATAGACGAAACAGATTAGATCTCAGTTGTAATAAACATATCAAACTACACTCGTCGAGTCTACTATTTCGCAATAGCAAACGGAGGTGAATATTAAACCAGGTTTTCAAAAGGAATAAAGTTTGTTCTTACTTCTCAACCTCCGCCGCGTTTTCGATCGAGTTACTACCGAAAGTTTGCCTAAGTACCCGTGGAGACAACCGTGTTTACCTCTGCGTCTCCACAATTGTCAAGGGAAGGATAGTTTGTTTTAGTGAGACAAGTTTTTTTTAGATCATGGATTCACTGTGGTAAGTGATGCGATCAATGAAAGCACAGTAAGACTGCTTTTTTTATTTTCAATCTAGTGGTGATAGAAAGAGGCAAGTGACAAATGACAAAAAAGGGACGGGCCTGGGATTGAACTCCCGACAAGCTGCTCAGTAAGCAGAAAAGGCAACCCAGCCACGTCTGCTTCTCAAAGTTCCAGTAATTTCTCGAAAAGTTGATTCTACTTCATGGATGACCAGCAAAATTTTTTGGATCCAAGTTTCCAGAAACATTGAGAATTTTCGGCAATTCAATTCACTTTTCTGAAGTTCCACCACTCAAAAGAGAAAGAGCAAACCATGATTATCCTAAAACTTCCAATAAGTTTCTTCAACTTCTGAGGAGCTTAATCAACTTCTGTCAAGTTCAATGTATGTGTGTGTGTGTGTGTGTGTGTGTGTGTGTGTGTGTGTGTGTGTGTGTGTGTGTGTGTGTGTGTGTGTGTGTGTGTGTATGTGTATGTGTGGGTCTAGTTCCTTGCATCAATCTGTAGCAAGTTCTGTCATTTTTTAAATAATGGATGCTGAAATTTTTGTCCAGAATATGAATGGTGACAGCTCTATTGTACATCCAATAACCCATTTCAAAAATGCTTGTTCATACACGTGCATTTTGAGGTTATTTTCATTTACAATAAGTCCCGCATGAACACTACCATGTATAATTTGGAAATATTAAGGGCATTCACACTTCCACATTTTATAATTATTTCTATTACTATTTTTCAATCAATACTTAGACATAGAATGTTTGCTTACGTACTTTTATTTCTCTTCCTCTAGCACAGTTGAACTGATTCTGATTCCTCTTTACTTCCTTCATATTTATAGATTTCTGCTTCCTTTTCCTCCAATTTTTTTTTGATTTTTGCAAATTCTATCCAGTTCTCTTCTATTAACCCTGGTATCTTATTTTTATCTTCCTTAATCGAACCATTACAGGTCTTTGCCGGTCTACCTGACTTTTTTCATTTTTTTTCCATTTCCAGGGCAAGTAAACAAATGTGAATATGTCAACACAGACAAACAGACATAACATTTGCAATTTCTTCATCGATTACGCATTAAACGGTCAATTCAAATGTTTCTTAGTTGATAGTATCGCCACAGATAGCGCGTATACTCAATTTTCTTACGTTTAACGTTAACACACTACTGCCATCTGTTCAGGTTTATCATCCATGACAGTGTGTTCAACAGATGGCGCAGGTGTGTTAGTGACGATGATTTGAAGTGCAAAATGTTCGATCTGTTATGTCTGTTTGTCTGTGATATGAATGTTTATAAATAAAAGGAGATGGGTTAATATAAAAATATAAACATGTTCATAAAAAACTCGCTTTGTTACGCTCTTTGATGATAATTGTTGATGCTGCTGATCGTAAATTATGCAGAAAAAATGCAAAACTTCCAATTTTAAAACGAGTTTTTCTCCTAAATGGGACAAAAGGGGACAAATAATTTTGCATCGATCTTATAGATGGAGGTTTGTTCTCTGTATTTGCAAACATTTGCAAATAAGGGAACAAGATATCTTGCAAAAACGTATTTGTTTTACACTTCAACCCCTACAACTTTTTTCTATAATAACTAGCAACTATCTTGTGGCCTTCAAATGGTGAGTTGACAACTTGGCAGGAGGGTGCGACCGACCTCCGGTCCTCACAAGTTCCTACCTCACGCCTCCACGAGTCATATGATCACAAAAGACTGCCAGCTGAAACATGGAGACGCTGGTTGGCGTAGCCTGGGCAATGTTGTCAATCTGACAATAGCGAAGTAAGGGGATGCGACCGGTAAATCATAGCATAATTTTCCATTATCATATCTTTCAGGTCTACCAGGTCATCCAGGTATTATACAATAATTTAAAATTTAAAGTTCATTTTTTTTCTCATGTAACACTATATTATCTAATATTATCCTGGTTCATGCGGAAGTTTGTCTACAATTGCAACAAAACAGCAGTCGGCACAGATGTAATTTTCAGTTTATATTATAATATCCCTTGACTACATATATTATCATACAGGACATTGTTTATTCATAACCATTATCAATCTTCTTTATCATCATCATTATCATTTTGATCATTACTGGTGTTTTTAGGATTTATATTTTAAATTTTTTTTTTCAACAATAGGTTATATATACTTTTAATTATTATGTCTTATACGTCCAATTATCATTATGATTTAGAAGTATCTAGTGCCTTGAATAAAAGAAGCTGCAACGGAATCTATGGTAGGTTTTTGCACTTATTACCTAATGTATTTTTCAATTCCGGTTTGCAAATGGATCTTTTCCAAATTTGAGCTGTTTGCCATTCGGATTGTGTCTGATGTTACAGTTCAATTTTTGTCAGTACCGTATCATAACTCACAATATCATTATATTTGATGATATTGCTTTATTGATTTTACTTCATAGAAGATTTAAAAATTGCTTATTGTTTTTTTACGTCCATTTGTCTTTAACTCCCTGTCAATAAAATCTTCTCTGTTTTCCTTACACAGGAGCAATAATTATTAGGCCAGCAAAAATAAAAGCGTATTGCTGTAATAGAAATCAACACCAAGCAGCAAATAGTGAACATGGCAACAGTAAATTAAAATGTATAAATGTAATTTTTGTAAAATTTAACAAACTTTTTTAGGATACCATAAATCAAGATTTTGGGAAATTGCTGCTATCGCTGAAAACGAACGAAAACGTGCTTAAGCGCGAAAACACAGAACTCTCCACATTAACACTTTACAACATTTCTTATATTTCAGGATCCACCGAAAGAGATCATAAATAATAGATACCGAGTGATTGCAGTCTTTTTCATTTACATAAATATATACAATATTATATAAATATTTCATGGGAATGGGAGGGACCATCAGGGCACCCGATTGAAGCACTCTGGATGGGGAGAGTGGAAATGCCAACTCCCCATTGCTAACAGTTTGTGAATAGAGGGCGGGCTCTTCTCCCCGCCCATTGGGGCATCCTCATGTTAGATAGCTTGCTCTTTTGACCAATTGTTCAATCTTGTTGTTGGAAGGAGATTCTTTATATCCCTGTGGATACGTATAAGTGATGTTGCCTATCGATCCACCCAACCCCTTTTTGGCCCTTCATACAATGGCATGATTAGGATAATCAGTGGTTATTAAAGCTTGATCAAGTCTAACAGCGAGGAGAGCTCACTGCTGTCGGACTTAGTTTCCGTGCTACAATGGGTGGTAGTGCATATCATACATCATACGTCATACAATAACTAGCAACTATCTTGTATCTTCAAAATGTGCATAATTTTATACCCTAAAAGTTATCTTAGCAAAGTTTCCAAATTTAAATTGAAATAAAAAGGTTACAGCAAAAAATCTGTTTTTTTTAAGGCCCACCCTAAGAAAAGTCAGAAAACTGTTATAAAACAATACGTAGATGAGATAGGAGTTAAATATCTTCAGCAAAGTTTCATTAAATTAAAATATCTACAATTCTTTAGAAGAAAAATATCCACTTAATCAATAGAATAAAAAGTTTAAATTTTTATTATGAACAGAAAAGGACCACCCTAGTCACCACTCAAACCAAAATATAGGTCTAATTTTTTAGATTATGTTCCGAAGACAACATACAAGTATATCTTTGCGATTTATAAGACCAAGTGCTCTAAAAGCCCGAATCTTACTAAGTCTTAGTAATAAAAGACCTTCGAGTAATTACTGGTCTGTTAACTGGTCACTGCCCGAATAGGTATCACGTAAATAAAATTCAAAATTCAGAATTTCATTTTTGCCAATTTCAAACTGAAACTGCAGAACATATACTCTGCAATTGTGGAGCATTATTCAATCAAAGGATGCCAATATTTGGAAAGGGACTACTATAGCCCCCAGAAACTTGGCAAAACGATCCTGGTAGGGTATTAGACTTTATAAAACAAGTCGAGCCTAACTGGGATCAGGCGCTATGTCAACCAATGTCCATCACACCTTAATTATAACAGGATATTTGACTTGCACCAAATCAAATATGGATCATACATGAAATACAACAAAAATATTGTAAAAAATTTCAGAAAATTGTAGCATTTCATAAGCTACAGAAAATTTCACAGATCTCCGAGAAATCTAATATGTTCAAACCTATACAAAGTTGATTTAAATTTTCAACAGCTTGATTAGATTTTAAAATGAAATATTGCGGAAATTTTCTAAGATTTTTTTTTTTAATTTTGTTTGGGTCTGTTCATAAACCACGTAGACTCATTTTTGAAAATCTCAGACACCCCCCCCTCCCCCTTACATACATTTTCGCTATACTTGACGTGTCATAAAAATTGAACGTCCCCTAATGTGTGCTTGTTTGATTTCAATTTTGTTTTTCTGAAAAGGAAGATGGCTTTTTTTTCTGTTGGAATCGATAAGGCTCAGTGTTTCGTAGAAATCAACTGAATGGATGCTTTGTCATGGGAAGCCAATAAATGTTTTTTTTTTCGTTTTTGGAGCCAATGGATTCGGTTTGAATGGTCATTGCGACGAAGTGGTGATAGCACGAGGCAACTGAAGGTTTTGGGGAAAAGAGTGGAAGGGGTGGTTGTCTTTTGCTGGCGGAAATAAATATGATTTTTTCTAAGAAAAACGGAAAACATGATTTCGTGGCTCTCACTGAAGGAATCTCTCGTGTCTATGGCAAAAATGTTCGATGTTTGAACTGTGAATAGATGCTTTTCTTTTCGATGAAGCACGTTATACATTGTACCAATATAGGATTGTTATTTGAAGCATTTTAAGTACATGGCCAGATTTACGTAGATTTTTTTTGAGATTCTTGCAACTAAACTCTCCAGACAGCCAACATATTTTCATGGACTTTTGAATCTAGTGGAAACCATTGACTATGAATCTTCCACGAAAAACAGATAAATCTAGAAATTTAAACCAGCTATCATCAGAAGACCTTTTTCTTTAAATCACATAACTCTAATGTGATTCTTCGACCATGCCAAAGCTGACCGCCCTTGCTGTTCCGAAAACCATAATGTGAAAAGGAGGAAAGTAACCTACAGCGCTTGGCAAGGCGATGCGCGATGGTTGGAAAAGAACCCAAAGCTAATTGTTCGTTTTGCTCTCAAATGCCGAAAAAAAATACTTTGATGATAATGGGCATAATGATTGTGTCGGATCATGGTTCGAGCATTTCACCAAATGAAGCAATTTTTACATTAAAAGGTTGAAAACTGAGAAAAAGTACAATGCTAGGGAATCGATTGAAATGAAAGAAATATTTTTGCAGATATGCTGAATCATATGTTTCGGTAATGAACGCAGGCAGATGTAATTATTCTGTTTCTGGTTGCACCTGTTCATGAGGGCAGACGCAAATAACATCATTGCATGCTGCGTTCATTATTTAATTAGTAAAAGTGTATCGCTCCAACAATCAAAAGAAAACTGGTGATTTTCAATTGCCTCTTGATGAGAATCGCGAACCTGCGTCATTTAAGGGGATACAGGGTGAATCTCACAATGGAAGCCATCATATTTCTAAAGTGGTGATGGAAATCTCAGTTCCTATACTAGATGTTGACAGCGTTCTAAAAAAAGGGTCTAAGGAGTAAAGCCTGAAGAGTGTGAGCTGTTTAGTGGAATACTTGTAACTAGAAAATGAGAAGAGAGATTAGTAGTTTCCATTTAATTCCAACTATATTTATTGCTTATTTTGACAGATACGCATATTTCCTCGACTATGAGAACACGGCACTGAAGAACTCTGCAGATTGTTGGCGAAATACGCGTACCTGTCAAAATAAGCAATAAAATCAGTTAGAATTAAATGGAAATTACCAATCTTTCTTCTCATTTTCTAGCTAATCTCAGGAGTGATGCGATTAAGTATGAGCTTTTTGGGCGTAAACAGCGTGCACAAAGCTGACACAGGGTAAGGTATGGCACTATAGTACTTCATATCTATTGGAACCTTCCTTCATAAACGAGCATTACCCTCAGAAACTTTAAGAGCCATTGAATAAAGTTCCCAATTGTAGGTACTTATTAAAAGCATGCGAATTGTGTTCCGATCATGAAAATGTTTATTGAAAGGGTGAACCGTTCAAAATCCGCACACATTCACACGGAAAGAAATGCATTTCTATTTTCATGAATAAAAAACCATGAAACGAACTCTTACCTTATTTTGTGAGTTTACGACTTTTATTCTTGATTTCATGATTGAAATGACAGAAACGAGTCATGAACTTAGCAAGCGTTGGTTTGCCTCTATTCTAGAATTGTGTAATCAACTCTATTTATCAAGAAACTGTTCAAGAATAAAAATAGTGCAGTTAGTATAACCACCATATTCTATCACAGTTCTTCACATCAAGGCAAGGTTCGAATCCTGACGATGGATTTATCATTTTGTTTACATTAAGAATCGGTAAAGTAGATTTGTGCCCAGTAGCAGGAATTCAGCTCATGGTTCAACCCGATTGATTCATGATTGCACCCTGGCGGACAAACAGTTCATGATAGAGTTCATGATATCATGAGTATTGTTCATGGTGTATATTCATACAAAAACACAAAATATTCATGAAATTATGACCTTATTTTTTCTGATTTTGAAGAACAAATCATTTCCTGTACAATTTGCTGTAACTTTTGATCCGTTTTGCAAAATTAACTGGAATTTTGCTTGGACATAAGGCTTGCTTCATTTAGAATTGGAACAAACTTTTGCTCATATTGTGGCGCTCCTGGTGGACGGATTTGGAAGTTCTTGGCGCCCACGTGTCGGGAATTTTGTCAGCTTCACGTATGTATTCTTGACATTCCGCAAATCGACTGTACTTTGTAAACAATCAACATGGAAGCAGAAAGAAGGTTAAAAAGTGTGCACAGTTATTTGGAAAATCCATTGTGGTCTGCATCTAGGCTAGCTAAACAGCTGAAATTGCCCAGAAATACCATATGGCGCGTTATCAAACGGTATAAGGAAACATTGACGACGATTCGGAAGCCTCAAGCCAATCGTCGGAGTGGAACTGTCGACCGGAAACTGCGTGGTAAGATTTTGAAGACGATTAGGAGGAATCCCAATCTGTCGTTCCATGATTTGGCCAGAAAATTCGGTGCTGCCCATAGTACCGTGAAGAGAACTCGAATCCGGGAAGGAATCAAGTCGTATAGAGCTAGCAAACGGCCAAATCGGACCATAAACCAGAATAGTGTGGCCAAAATCCGTGCTCGGAAGCTATACGACCAGGTGCTGACCAAGTTCGACGGGTGTCTTCTGATGGACGATGAAACCTATGTCAAGGCTGACTTCGGGCAAATCCCAAGTCAAGAAAATTCATGATTTGGCAGGGCATTTGCAGCTGTGGCAAAAAACGAAAGTTTTCGTTACAAATAAGACAATGACGTCGGAACTATACCAAAAAGAGTGTCTCCAAAAACGAATTTTGCCGTTCATTCGATCCCACGACCATCCCGTAATGTTTTGGCCAGATTTGGCAAGCTGTCATTACAGCAAAGTCGTTCAAGAATGGTATGCAGAGAAAGGGGTCCAGGTTGTTCCGAAAAACCTTAACCCACCCAACTGCCCCCATTTCCGCCCTATTGAGAAATACTGGGCAATCATGAAGAGGAGACTCAAGACAAAGGGAAAGGTTGTCAAAGACAACAATCAGATGAAGACCTGGTGGAAGAAGATAGCTAAAACGATGGACGAAGAAGGTGTGCGCCGCCTAATGAGCCGTGTTACAGGAAAAATTCGAGAATTCCTTCGAAACCGTGACGAATAATTTTATCCGTATTTTTTCTTAAAAGTATGAAGAAAACGCTACATTTGTATAAAAAAAGATCTTGAATTCAATAATAAATAACTGAAATACAATTGTTTTTGTTCCAATTCTATCTGAAGCAAGCTTTAGCTTATTGTTTATACATTGCGAGTTGATTTTATCAGGTGTGCAAAAGTTTTTAAAATAACGAATAAAGAACAGTGCGTGCGTGAAATAGTAGTACTTTGAGAATAAGGATCTGTGTGCCATAGGAAAATGTTGGGAATTGCGAATTCCACAGTGTCAGAACGATCACAAACGCCTTTAAGCGGAAACCGAACGCCTCAGTTCAGGATGTGGCAAAAAAGTTGCGTGTGAGCAAGACTTTCGAGCAGAATACCAAAACTCGAGCTGGAATACGTACGTTTATGGCTCAAAAGTCCCTTAACCGTGGCGAGAAATATAATACGGTCACAAAAGACGCGGCCAGATGCTGTACATATGATCAAAAGCAGTGTTGGAAAAATCATTTTCAAAAACCGTCCACGCTTTACACAGGGCAATGATATATCACCGAGAAATTTCGCACTCAAAGTTCGCGAACGAACTACAATCCAAAGTTCATGAAAGCGCAGGGTGATGAAACGTTCCGGTTCTCATCGCGAAAGATCTTTTGTTTCACCATCTCACAACGGTTCACTCGTATTCGATATCCGATCCAACCAAATATCTTCTCGGCTTTGTTCTTTTTCTCGAGCGAGTATGTGTAAGCGATGTTCACGCGAGTTTTGATGTTTGTTTTTAAGTATTGTGCCGCCACAAAATTCGAGTGGTAGGAGACTTCTGCTAGAATGGCGTGACGTATTGAGAAAAAATTCAACCCAAACTCCCCGGGCAAAACTGTCATCATGCGGGTCATTTATGCGAGATATCTTTCTGTCTAGATTTCATTTCCATTAAATGCGCAGTGTGCATTTCAAGAACGAATGTGGTGTAAATATATAGAGTGAAAAAAAAGATCTGATTTTATTCGTATCCTCGCGTCGGTAACGCACGATGAACTGATATTTTTGTGAGAATTCCACCACTGATCAGAAGTTATCATAATTAGTAGCAAAAACTTGATTGTGACCTAATTGAGTCGCATTCAAGTAACTTTTACGAATTTGCAACAAATATGCTACTAAGGAACGAAACCACACTGCTGCGTAATGGATGACGAGACATATGTGAAGGCGGACTTCAACCAGATTCCAGGAAACCTGTATGTGGCTGCCAAGGATAAGTGTGATGTTCCCGAGAACCTCCGGACACAGAAGACGTCGAAGGTCTTTGGTACTTGCAGTCGGATTACCAGGCCTTTTCCGCTGCCACTAGCTTAGCCATTTCCCTGGCACTTTGGTCGGCTAGAAGCTTAGCTTCCAGTTCATCCCTCTCGCTGCATCGCATCCTGAATGGACCCACGAAGCTGCAACAAGCTATGTTTGAGGTTCTTGCTAATATATTTGCGAGTTGACGTAAAGTCGATTATCGCATTTAGCTGTTCTGCGATTACCAACATATTTGGAAGCGCATTTAGCTTCCTTTTCTAAAAGTATGCGCACCGGATCCTGCCTTCCTACTAGGCGGGGATCTGACCAATCCTCTATTGGCGAACGGGTTCACCTGCTCTCGCTGAATCGTTTCATTAGGAGCTTGCGGCTTCTTGCTGGGTCCCGAGTGGACCTTTCGCAGGCGTATGTCTGCGGTGACAACTTCAACCTTGCACTGTTCCTTTAGTGCAATGGAGATCTCGTTTACCACGGTGAGCTCATCCAGGTTCTTGCACTGGATCGTCACCTGTGAGACGAGGACACGAACCTCCATACCCTCTCCTAAGGCCTGTCTTGCCAGGTCTCTATAAGCCGGGCCCTGGCTACAGAAGTATCTCGCCGGTGTGGGTACGGTGCATACTCCGCACAGGCCGCCTAGGCCCACCAGTTTAGCGTCCCCGTGCATCGCGTTCAAGACCTCGGAGTACTTCGACGCCTCTGTCTTGACAATGAGGGTCTCTCCGCTGTTACGCTTGCAAGCCACCTGTCATTTTTCAATATTTGTTTTAGTCCTGTTTCCCTTTTTTTCGACCTTAGCACTAGCGTCTGTTTCTTTGCTAACTATGGTTGTTGTCCTCGGGACCCTGTCGCTTTGGCGCTGGGCTTCGCGTCGGAGCCTTTCTCTTTGCGGCCAGCCAGAGCTGATCATACTGATCGCACACCTCCATTACTTAAGTAAGGGTTTCTCGCATCCTATCCATGGCCCGAATGAGTCCTGGCCCATCCATGGCCATGCCTAGCTTAGTAACATTTGCTTCTGACGCCATGGCACTTCCGCAATTGTCGGACACGCCAGATCCCACCGTTTTACGCTAGGCCACTAGGCCGCCTTTAGAGAACGGATTCGCTTTCTCGTGGGGTTTCGTCGTTCCTGAGGTATTACCCTCCATTTTGTTGGGTCCCCCTTCAACCGCTATCCAAGCCCACGTGGAGTAGTCGCTATAGTGATCACATAGTTATCTATGCAAGCTTGAAGGCGAGCAGGGAGGCCATACGAGGGTTGACACGACTTTTCATGGGTAACTGTGTTCAGAGCCTGATCAGCGTAAGTCAGGTATAGGGTCATCTGAGCCTTTTTTTTTTAGACGGGATGAAAAATCTGCAACCAGACACTTGAAGAACTCAGGGTGTGGGGATGAGGGTGCCAACTCCTCGACCCACTAAAAACCCACCCGTGCCTTAAGCCCCGGCCCTCCCCAGAACCACCTTTCGGTATTACTTCGGGGAGGGAGGGTCATCAGAGCCTACTCCCACTCGACTGTAAAGAGGTAAACGATCTCTCTGAATTTCATAATAATTGCAAGTTTTGTCCTTTATCCAAAAACATTAGACCCGTATTTTTAAATTTGTCATTAGAGTGACCATTCCTGCGAAAAATTAACTTGGTTCAAAAATGATTTTTTTTTCAAAAATGATAACATTTGAAATACTTTACCGATTCTATCAACTTAATAAGCAAATTAGGTATATACCATCGCAGAGAGAAAGGTCACACCTTACATTACATCTTAGATTGATAGAACAAGACCATTTAGTTGGAAGGCGAATTTCTTGATTGTCCGTGGATTTCACGTAAGTGCTCCGATTTAAGGATCCAGCACCGACAACCCCTCACCCTCCACCCCCGCCCTGTTTTTGGCAAGTCATACAACAGAATAGGGAGTGTACAGTTGATCTTATCATTAGAAGGAACGGTTCGTCATGGTCAGTCCTGCACTGCTCGTGGCTTTGGCTCACACCACATCACATAAATATGATGAACATGCAATTTCATCAATTGCTTCATTATTTAATAAAGTCTGTCTACGTTAAATTTCGGGCAACTGTCACAGGAATGGTATAAGGTACAAGAGGTCAAAAACGTGCCAAAAACAACCAATCTTCCCTAGAAGCACACTTGTTGCAAATTTGTCCAAATAACTGCAACGTGACTGAATTAAATCACAATCTGCTTGGGTTCAGAACTGTCCAGAACTTCACCCAATAGGGAAGTACTGGGCTGTAGTGAAGCGGAAATTCTTCGAAACTAAGAAGAAAACAAATGGTAGCGATTATTTCAAGGGAAGATGGAGAATCGTCACGGCGGGCGTATCTGAGGATACCGTACGGAACCTGATAGCGGGTGTTCTACTGAAAGTTCGAGAATTTTACAGGAAGTAGGTGGTCGAGCAAGGTAGGGGTGTAGCAGAAATGAGTGACCCAATAAGTTCCACACTATTCTTATCACTGATCATCTCGGTCACTCGCACGAACATATGGGTTCGTCTCGTTCCACGTTTTAGAATAAGGTTTCTTTCTGTTCGCGTAATAAAACGGTGTTTCAAAGAAATCGCGAGTTTAATTGAACTGGTGCCCGAAAAGAACAGTGTTGACGCGCGAACAGAAGGATTCATATCTTGATCAACTGTTTTTAATGTAGATATTACTCTATTATTGTGTAATAAACAATCGGTTTTGTTGAATTATGGGTACATGTTTTTGATGCTATTATTTTGGTGTCCGAAATATAACGTGGACAGGCTTTAGAACCCCATTGGTCCCAGGTGCATTCAGTGGCTGGATAGTCATGAAAAAAATTGTTTTTTTTGTTCCGGAAGTATCAGCACATCGATCTCTAGCTCAGTCTCAAGCTTAATGAATCATCCTTGAAAACATAACTCACAACAAACAACTCCTCAAATATTCTGTCAAAATAACGCAGTGAATCAAAACAAAAACAAGAAAGTTAAATAAGCCAACAGTTCTGTGTCACAAAAAGCGAAAATATAAAAAATAGGATTCTTGTATCAATTTAATGGAAAAATACAAGTTGAAGAAAGAAGAAGACACCAAGTGGTGATAAATCTGACAGCTCCCTTGTTAAAGTATAAGACGAAAATTTAAAAATGCTACTAGATAATTCAAATGAAATTCTAACTAAAAGTGGTTTGTTGTATGATGGAAGAAAAATCGAAAACTGCTTAATAAATACATTTTCAGCAAAATAAAAATTAAATAAACATAATGCCACTATTGTTTAGTTTTCAGTTTCTTCCATCATACAACAAACCGCTTTTGATTAGAATTTCAATTGAATTTTCTAGAAGCATTTTAAATTTTCGTCTAATACTTTAACATGGGAGTTGTCAGAATTTTCACCACTCTGTATCTTCTTCTTTTTTCAAGTTGGATTTGTCTATACATTGAGTGAGGTTTTTGATACATACACTGAAAAAAATCTTGTAGTAAAAACTACCATTTTACCCGACTATGCCTATTTTCAAAGTACCATGAAATTTCAGTCAAAATTACTAGGTTTATGGAACAACCTTTAACAAATGTGGTATATATATTTTTTTTATTTTTTTTACGTTGGCCTATTTCCTCACATGGTGACAATCACCAACGCCAGGGAGACAACTCCATTACCTGGACCCGACCTATTGACTCATGACTTTGAGCCGGGACCAACGGCTTTACTTTCCTTCCGAAGGAAAACGTGACCAGATTTTTCGCCTCAGAAAAACCACCGACGTCGACTGGGATTGAACCCAGACCCACTGGGGGTGCCAAGTAGCAGTCACGCTTACCACTACACAACCGACGCTGGCATACGTGGTATATTTAACTCGTATTGATATCAACCGCATAATGGTTGATTCAATCGCAGGCATGGTAAAATCAAACGCATTTAAAGTCAGGTGAAAATTGTTGGAGTTTGCGCTTAATTTAATCCTTGAAAAGGAAGTTTCTTCTGCGGTTTTTTTACGTACGTGTATATAAAACTGGAGATTTGAAAATCAGTTGCCGGGAATAGGCAACACTATCAATGTAAATATTTCTCCTACATAAAACTACATAAAACGACGAAAATTGACGAGATCGATAACTTGCGCCTTCTTCGATTTGATCACCGTTAACCATCAAAATCGATCCATTGCATTCATAACACTGGCCTTTTGAGTGACGCACCCTAATCATAGATGTAAATTCTGCTACGATTGGATTCAAGGTTGTCGAGAAACTGCGATGGGTGGAGGCACCCCTCACTTTACTTCTACGGGGCAATGCTGAATGATGAATGTTTCCATGAATTTCACCCTTTTTATCAATGTGCAAATACCAAAAAAAAACCTGACTTGCATTGTTACAAAATTATGCTTCCACCGGAATTTAAATCATTTTACAACCACAGAGAGATGGAACTGAATTGCAGCCAGTTGAAAAATTCCACTACGGAAACAATTCACAGCTCAACGCGACGAACCCATTGCTCCTCCTGGTGGCTTCTGTCATGAAAATTTGAATTTCAGATTTCCGGTCCCTGCGAAATTGGATTGCGATGGGCACCGTTTATTAGTGCTTTAGTATGCAAATTTCTTCCCACCCATCTAAAACAATGATAATTTGTTTGCTTCCATTGTTGGCCTTTCGCCGGGATGTTGATATTTGCTTTTAAAATTACGAAGGCTGGAAACAGGAAAATGTGTCATAATTATACATGTACGACACTACTGGTGTGCTAGTTCTAGCAAAGGCTTCCCAACAATGGCAATAAACAGAAATGGCTCCATTTCCATTAGGGGACTCCATTTGGGAGTCCAACCGAATAAAGGGAACAAATCTGCAGCTGATGCAAACAAAGTAACTGTGGAATGTAATGTTGGGAACAAGATTAGGTCCTTTGTTGGAATTACGGACTGCATTTCTCTCGGGCTGTGTCAACGGCAGAGGATCTAGGTACTTAGTAACAATTTAGAATGGACTTTCCGGATATGTGTTATGGTTATATTCACTTGGTAATATTTCTAAATAGGGATCTTAACAGTTAGTTTACGCTCATCTTGGCATCGCAAATTAGAACCATTTTTTGGCAATTTCACATAGAGCATGACGATGTTTCCAACTATGTTGTAAAATCTAACGATAAGCCAAAGTTAAAATCATACAAACCGAGTCAAAAAGATAGCATAGACCTAGTGCGAACAAATTAAATCGTGTATCAAAGCCAACGTTAAGCTAGATTTACTACCGACACCATGAACAATCCATTCAAAGTCAAATGAGCTGAACGTTGTAAATCATCGACATTCAAACGATTCAGTTCACCTGCTTCAATTAGAAGTCGTTTCTAAAATAACTCTCCATCACTGTTTATTCGATCACGCCGTTTGTGTTAACGTCTTTTTAGCATCCGTCCGATCGCGATCCTCCTCCCATTCATCCGATTGGGTGGCCAGTGTTTATAAACTAATTTGTGGATATCATGACCGAGAACGAGGGGCACGCATATTCCATAATCGGTATGTTAGAACTCAAATTTTCTCACAATTTACCTCTTAAATTGACAACTTAATAATATATCTCTTAAATGAACAGAAATCAATGCTAATGATCGAATTTTTCATCTCAGTCCAACAAAGTCTTGAGCTCGTCTGCGAGGGAATAACTTTTGCCAGCCCCCCCTCCGGAAGACAGAAAACACGAGGCACCTGTCAATCAGTCTTCGGGTGCAAATACGCATTTAGAGATCGCGCGTACCCAGCTAAGCTATTCAGTAGGTTAAGTTACGTATCTTTGCCACAACGGCAGGTTTTTTCCTCAACCCAAGCACTTCCTAAAAATAGGACGTGCGAGAGGCGGCAATTGGTGATGCCATGCACATTCTATCAGCCGCTTATAGATTTGAAGGATGGGCTTTGCATGATGTCAAGATCGATCGATGGTTAATGTACCGGTCGAGTTTTTCTCGCCCATTTTTTTGGTGATAGAATAAATGCTAAATTATGTTGTTCTGTCTCACCCCCGGGAAGGTTTTTTTGATGCGAGAAAAGGAATCCAAATCGTAAAAGGGAACGTTGTTGGGAACGGCATAATAGAAGCGTTCGGGATGTTGTGTGAGGGAAAGGTATTCAGTTGTATTTTACCGGAGAAAAGGGAAGGAGGTGTTGCTAAATTCCACAAGTGATTCCATCAGGAGTTCAAAGCGTTTGAATTAAACCGCCTTGTTTGTTAGGTTGGAGTAGGCCTTGTTGTTTAAATGGATTCATAATGGTGATGGTGCTTAATGCTGCTGAATGCTAGTTCCAACCTTCGTACGATAAAGAGGATGTTGTTTCTAGCAATGTTGACTGTTCTCGGCAGCTAATGGTCAGACTATTAGTTTTATATGATCTTAATCCAATGCTCTTAACTGAAAAAAACCATATGATAATTTGGCTGTTTAGCTTCTAGTTGCTTTTCTTTCAAATAGTGAGATATTCTATCAAATCAAATTCTTCATCAAATAATCCACACGTAGTCAAAAATTCTGCTGTTTTCGTTGGCACGCAGTTTAAATGGAACTATAGTTGACTCACTCAGTTTGGCGCTTTGTAAAAATACTTTCTAGTCGTTCTGGAAATTTCATAGAGGTAACTCAAATGGTCCAATATGAATTCTATGTAATTCTTGACGGATTCCACGTCAAATGACCGATTGACCATATTTCATGGTCGTTGATTGGAATGAGACTTCGCAAAATTTTTTAGAGACTAATTATTTTCCACTGATTCCATTGAACAACAATCAGTCTCGAGTAAGTTTTGAAAAGGTCGAAAGTGTTTCTGCATGAGTTTTATTCAAACAATTTTAACTCGGAAACTGTTAATTGTATGAAAAAAACTGTCTGGGATCGAATTGCAGGGAACAAATAAAGGTTCCAATGTTCCATAGTAAAAACTTGATAATTAACCTAACATTTAAAAACAAATCAAAATACGTATCTTTTTATTTATGCGCAATTTTGTTTACCACAATATCAAGATATCCGAACGCGCATTTATATGACTTCAACGGGATCGAGAGAACTAAAAAAAAAGTTGAAGAAACCATTTTGGGTGCATTTTTGAAACATTGATCATTTTCAAGAAAATTCGATGGTATATGTATTCGATGGTATATTATGATTTTTGAGCCAGTTTTGAACAAAAAAAGTGAAAAGAATAAACTTGTTGAGTATTGCCGTTTTCGATATACTTGTAATTTAATTTTTTTAAACCATAAAAAGGTTGGGATTAATCCTATTTAACACTTAACCGCGATTCTATATCAAGAAAAAGTGGTGTTTTGAACTATACATGAAATTGCCTACAAGGACTGGAGTGTTCGTTACAAAAGTAAATAGAAAACTAACACTTCAACTATTTTCAAAATATTTTACTTTATTTATTTATTATATTATTTAAGCTCTATCAATCGGGCTAAAGATTCGATGTATAAATAAAGACTGATTACCAATTCATTACTGTCGTTTGATTATTTAAAATACCTCATCTTGAATACCATCAGTTATCTATCTGCTGAAGCAGCTCGCTCAAATTTTGCCATTGGGTATTTTGAATTTGTTTGCGTGTACCGGAGGGAATGTCTTCATCAGCTCCTTCTCACATCTAGGCTTGTTGCCAGAATGTGATGTTGAACATTGAGTTAAATTTTTTAGATGATTTTTCTAAAATCGCTATTTATTTCATGTCTCTTGAAGTCAATTGAGGCAGACCTATGCTTATGATTATATTGTTCAGCTATCATTTGCAATAAAAAAATATCTTTCGGAGCTGCCCAATAGAACTCAACGATAAATAATGCTAAGCTATTGAACGACAACTATGGCATCACTGTTGCCTTTGAGAGAGCCCATGTTTCCTCTCTTGTTTCTTTACCATAGCTATACATATAGCACTGGTATTGTAACGTGAAGCCTGCTGTCTCTTGCATTTGTTTGTTTTTAAACAAAGCATCCCGTTTGTCATCTCTAACATTTCCTTGAGAGTAAATAAAATAAGAAATACACGTTGCCAATCTTAAGATCAATGAATAACTAAAAGTTTGGTTGTGTACGTCTGTCTCATAACCTGCTAGTAGACGAGTTTGTGATCATAGCAATCGACATGTTATGGTTGATTGTTTTCGAGAGCGGATTGGTAAAACGAAGGAGCGGGTTGAGGAAATTGGCGTTTGCAGCAAATCGTGAACTGGCCTATTTCATTTCACTTTACCACATATGCACGGAATCGCACTCATGCAATATTGTTAGTTTATGTACAGATTGCGGAGCTGAAATGGCTATGAAATTTATGCTCTTTGCTGAAGGTATGTTCCGATAGAGAAGAAAATAGAGGGATTACCGTGTAAATATAGACAGTTCTAATTATAGATTGCATACAGCTATATCAAATTTCAAAGGTGCTTAATAAACTGCTTTAAACCCGTCCCATACCCCAGTTTGGATTCCAAGCACTTTCGGCAATAGATGCCTTGACAATTATCCATGTTTCAAACAGTTGTAAGGACGTAACCAGCTGCGTATTGAGCAGCCACATTGACCATTTTAGGCGAAATGTTGAGTGGAAGTTGATAGGCTTATTTTGGTAACTCCCTTCACGCTATGTGCAAATGTTCTATGCTATGCTATGTTATGCTAGTTACAAGGTCTCCCGGATGAGCACCACAGCATGTGCCACAAATTGAACGAAGAAAGTTAATCCCTTTTTGGCATTGTTGCTTCAAATACGTAATGTGGGGATTCCAAGTGCACTGTGAATCAAACCAAATCCCCAGAGTATTTGAAAGATAACGATTTGGTAAGGTTTCTGATATAAATATTAAGCTGTAATTGGGTTGGGTACCGGTTGCGAGTAAACACATCAGTTTTCTGCGTTGAGAATTCGATTCCTTGAATCCTAGCCAAGAAGATTTTTCAATGGTCTTCGCAAGGTTGGCAGCATGTGAGCCTCTTAAGGAACCTACACTGTCGTCAGCAATTTGTCTAAGCTCGCATCGTTCTGTCAAACAATTGTCAACATCTTTACCGTAAATTATTAAAAAGAGAGCTAAGTCATGAGCCTTGGGGCAGACCCATTTAACTAGTTCTGGAAGTCGTCAGTTATCCAAATGAAACGCTCATTTTCAAGATATACAACAAAAATTATTTAAAATTCCTGGAAGTCCACATCTCTGCAGATTATCTGACAGGATTTCAAGGGAAAATGGGAATCAAAAGCCCCCATAATGTCCAAGAATACTGAAGCCAGTTGCTCCTTGTGCGCAAAGGCTAGTTGACCTGAGGAAAGCAGCGCTAGTCAACCATTTTTTCAAATGTTCTTGCGGAACTGTGTATTTGAAAGCAAGTTATTCGATTCGACCCACTGAAAAAATTGTAAGTGTAATTATGGGTCTATAAGGATAGAAAAAAATAATTCATTTTAACGAGCGCGTACAATTTCCCCTCGCTCAAATCTAAGCTAAAGGAGGCGTAAACAACGAAATGGTTTGCAATCTTCCATGCGCCATACAACAATGCTTGCAATCTTTCATACAACAGGCTAGGTTCAGACATTATCTGACTTGAGTTTACATGAAATATTCCATTATTTTCAGAGAAATCTAGGATTCCTTTTTGTGCATTACATAACGCAGAATATTAAATGCTTCTTTTTATCTGTGCGTGACAGGTCCAGAGAAAGCAAATGTCACTTTTCGCACAATTATTTATTCCGCAATTTATGGAACTCCACGGGTAAAAAAAATGAACAATAAAATTACACATGCGAGGTTCAGGCGCGGGTCAGTTAAAAATAATAAAAAGTAAAAATACGTCATATGTACTGGAGCGTTCCGAAAGCGCGTCCAAACTCAACGGTGGTTCGTGTTCTACGTCCCGATTCCAACCGATTGAACGCACAGTAAAGGGCTATTCACATTAGGCCGGACCGAAGCCCGGTCGGGTGACGGCTGAGTTATGCTACGAATTCTTTGTATGAGTGCTGTATGCAACCGTTCACATTAACCCACCGGGCCGTGGTCGTGGCCTTACCGGTGTTCGACCGGGCTGGTAAAAAATATTTCTTGGCAACGATATTTTTGACGGCTCGGTCTCAGCACGGCTGGCAGCATGTGCTTTGATTTATCTGTAGCCTCGCACAAGCGCGAATAATACGTATTGACAGAAAGTAGAATAGTAGTTTGGTGTTTCGAGCTAATTTGGTTTGCGTTTTAAATTTGTTGTATTTAAAATGATAAGCTTAGTAAGCGCAAATTTTATTTAGGGAAAATGGTCCAATAGTGTGAGAGCTAATTTATTCTAGTTATTTTAAACCAAATAAACTACACACGCAGAAAATCAATAAATAAAATAGTTACAATTGTCCTTGGTTTTTTTAGAGAAACACATTCATTTTCCAATTGCATTTACTTTTTCACTCAAAACGCTCCTCCATGAATGGGAAAAGGTATTAGTTGCAGTATTTCATAATTATTGTTCGTATAGTTGCGGTAAATCCACCATTTTTTTCCTACCAGTGGCAAAGGGCATACACCTTTTAAAACGTAGCATGGTAAGTGGTAGCACAACAGTTAACGATGCAAATTAATGAATTATCATCCCAAGGTATTTCAATTGACTTGACCAGCTCTGGTAAATCTCACGGCTGTCATGCGACAATGAAACAAACTGTCCATTTATCACAGGAAGAAACGAACTATCATGAGGTATCATGTCATTCTTGAGCCATCTCGCAGCCATATGATTTTTTCTCATGGATTTTGATTCCTACATTTCTAACTTGTTTATATGAAATAAGCCAAGCAATATGACATCGATAGAATAAAAAATCCATTTAATGGTTTGCCTTAAAAATAGTAATAATATTAATAAACGTGCTTGTAATTGCGATGACCAAAACAGTGTCAAAAAAATCAATGACAATTTGAAGAAATCTCAATCGTCGTTTTTTCAGCCGATGAGATTATCAGGTGTATTTCATTCAACATTGCATGACATTTTTGTTTTGATCATGACAGCCCTGGATTTGACCATGAACTTGGAACTCCGTTCATAGTATCTATGTTGTTCCCGTAAATATAAATTGTAGCTTTGTAGCTGCACAGTACGGCAACTGACAAACCGGTGTTTGTATTTACGAGAACATATGTGATTACTACAAGTTTTCAAGAAATTAGCTGGAAAACGAAAAACTATACTTGAAATTTGGGAAGCGTTGGGAGAAGTCTTCCATTGTTGAAAATCAGAAGTGATAATATCTAAACTTTTTTGTTTTGCAATCGACTGCAAATAATACGATGGCTTCTTCCTAATCAATAATGTCTTTGTCGTCAGCGAAAAAAGATAAACCCGCTGTTAAACTCCTGCTCTTATAGGTAATCATTCGGATCTGGAATTCTAATAATGATGATTTTTGTTTATAGTTGCGATAGGTATTATCATCTATCTGTTGCTTGATCTAAGCATTCATCTTTGTTTTTACTTTTTCAGTCACAAACGAATTTTATTGACATTTCTGATCGCCAGAAACTTACGCCTGAGCTTCACGTGAATTCTGAAGTATTGAGTTCTAAAAATGGCTTCTCAAGTTTCACACAAAGTTTGAAAAGAAAAAAGCGGCGGTCGGATATTCTGTTTGGGGCTTGTTAATAAACCATATTGACTCATTTTTAAAAACATCAGACCGTCCTACCCTCGTCGTTAATGTTTTTCTCATACATATTTTCGAAATTTTGTGTGTATCGTAGAGTTTGACAGAAAAATCTACAGGGTTCATGAATGGTCCCTTGATTATTAAGTGCAGATTATTAATGATTTGAAAACAGAGTTTCAGTCCCCGATGATATGTAAAGATATTGCATCCAGACTCGATCAATCATATATAATATTTAAAAAAGTAACATGAAGATCATGGATAATATTGCAAGTATCCATTAAAATATTGGCTTGTAATTATGGAATCAATTTAAGGGAAATTTTATGACACTTTTTGTTTCCCGTAAACAATTTAAACAAATACGCGACCCACAGGTTGCATTGTAATTTGGTTTTCAAAACAAAGTCAACGTCATATTCCGGGTATCGGGGAAATGCTTCATGAACAATCAGTAAAGTTTTTCCACAAATTGGTTGGTGAGGATGATTTTTAAGACTTATCGACTTTATCGACAAGTGTATCAAGTGGTATTCGTCTTCTAACAAATCTGGCTGAGGAATTTGCAAATATTGCCACAGGCATTACAAACAATTATTACCGACTTTTCGATTAAAAGGGATTATTGATATATACAGAAAAACAAAAAATAACTAAGATCTATTGATGTGTGCGTTCAATCTGCAACATAGAATCCCGAAACAGCCCCGGTACAGTGTGAAGTGTACAAAATATACCGGCCGTGAAATAAAAGCTTTCTGGCTCCGGCCCGGACACGGCCCGGCCTAATGTGAAGACCCGTTAACACTTCCCACTTTCCAAGAAGCTTCTTACCGATGATGCACAACAAAGAAAGTTGACGCTTAAGACCCAGAAGGTTGTTGAATTGTCAGCATTTGACATCCATAACTAAATCTCAGAACAAACCTCAAATGAAATCTTTGGATCGAACGACAAGAGAATCACTGAAACAAATTCATCGCATCACCAGGCCACCAAAGAGCCTGCACGACTACATGATAAATCCAGTGGTATAAATTTAAACAACGGGAAGAAAGTAGTGTCTGAAGAACTTATAACATATGACGAGTGCACCTTTCAGAGTGCACCTTGGTTGAATTAGTACCTTGACATGAATATACATTGGACAAGACATAACAAATGAAGAACGAACAACTACCTTCATACCGACAGCAATAGTAGACGTGTGTTCGACACTGCAAATCGAAAAACCGGATACGATCAGGACACTACAAGAAGTGCGCTAGAAAATTTCTAATATGGCAAGCGATTTGAAACTGCGGACAAAAAACTGATGTTAAGGATACCAATGAGTCTAAGAACTCGAAGCTCTACAAGGGAGAGTGCCGTTAAAAAAACGCACTCAACCATTCGTCAAAGAACACAAAGGCCCTGAAATGTTTTGACTAGATTTGACTAGTTTAAATTACAGTCGGCAGACACTGCAGTAATACCGTGACAACAGTGAGGATTTTATCGAAAATTACTTCAATCCATCCAATTGCTTTCAATTTTACCCAATTGAAAAATATTGGGCAAGCGGAAGCTGAAAACCCGAACCTTTGACTCACTATGCTGTAGATATGAAGAGATGGTAGAATAAAATGTTCGCTCGAGTTGACAAGCCATATTTGATGCGAGATATTTCTAGAAAAGTTCGTCATTTCATCAAATACAGAACGGAATAATACTTTTCATGTTTTTTCTCAATGGTACAATAAACACTTATATTTTCCCAATTTAATTCTAGAGCAAATTTTCAATAGGTCGTAAGTAAAATTATGTTTTTTTTCACGGAATTAACGCTTGGGTACTCCTGAATACGAATAATACCTAACATAATATGCATTGCATCGAAATGCTGCTGTTTGTTATTTAACTAAATTGGCTTAAGTCACAAACTACTCCAGAACTTTTGTCGTATTCGTCGCTTTGTCAGTTTGACCTTAAGTGCTTACCCTAATAAACATGTACCATTCACGAACGACACTACAGATGGTGTGACCATACCGCTTACAGTTGGGATGATACTCCGAATTGGTGGTTAGGCACTTCTTATGGTTGTTGTTTATGCGGGTAGTCTTACGTTTGACAAACCGATTCATTTTGACGTACGCGACATGACAGGTGATTGCATGTCGAAACAGACTTGACGAATGCGACATATTATTCTGCGACACGACGTCACGCAGCTGGTGGATGTTACGTGATAACTTTCCGAACGACTTATAATGTGGTCGTATTTTCCCTAGCTGAAGTTAAAAGACATATTTTTTAATAGAATTTATTGAATAAATCGTTTTGGAATTCAACTAAATAGAAATCTTTATTGATGTAAAACTAAACCTTGCTTAACTTGTTGTTGGTTGTGTAAGTGTAAAAAGTGTTTTGGGTTTTTAATAAGAGTAAGACTTGAGAGAAAATATTAGTTAAGTTGAATAGAGTTAAGTTAAAAAAAACCTCAAAATGCGTTGTTTGATTACACAATGTTTGCAAAATTTTAATGATTCGTTGAATGTGAGGAGTTCAGGGTAGGGTTTTAATGCAAATCAAATTAAATGAATGACAGTTTAAAGATATGTTCAGATTTCCAAAAAATCCACGAAAATAAAAATTGCATTCGTTCAATATACAAAACTTCGGAATCAGCGGAAAGAAACACATCTTGCGCAAGAACGCTGTGTTCATCAGTTTTTTTTCCAAAACAGCCAAAGATGAAACTTAAGTTTTTTTGAATAAAATGTATGCGGCAGAAAAGAAAAGGTGAAGATAATTTTTTCATTCATATTGCAGCCTTATACAGTGGTCGTAGAACACCTTCAAATTCTTTTCAATGTTTTCAATAATCAACCTAAAGAATTAATAATTTCCCATCTAACCGAGGGCAAACATTAACTTTGTTTTACATTTTTGCGTGAGACATTAAAATTTTGGCTCGAAGTCGAGTAACATTTTTTTTTCTGTAGACTCATTATTATGGTCAGAGCATGTAACTCATTGGTAATAATATCTTTTAACTTTTCATTCAATTTTATATCATAGGCAAAGTTTTGTACAAATTTAATGATATCGCATTGCAACACACTTAAATCGCTTTCGAATTGCTTCCACCACATACTTGTAAATTAGTTATTCATAACAAAGAAAATTCTAAATTGCAGCCAAAATTTGGAGTTCATTTATTCGAACGGAGAAGAATGATCGTTTGGTGAAAGTAATTCGAGTTCAATGAAGTGAAAAAACGTGCACAGGCCAGAAAATTGAAAAATTTATCTATTTATAAGCAGATACAGCTTCAAAACAGTATTAGCAAGCTACAATTATTATTTCGACACCTTAACAACTAAGCAGGTTTGTAGTGAATATAACTCACTGCTCGAAGAGTATGAACAAGGAAATGGGCGAAAGTACAGTGAAGAACTGAGATGCTTTGCTGTGACATGGCACTACTATTCCCCTCACGCATATCAATTCGTCAGACAATCTTTAAGAAATCGTTTGTCGCATCCAAAGACCATATCAAGATGTTATCGATCGGTTGATGGTGAACCAGGTATAACTTCAGAATCATTGGCTGCATTACTGATACCTGGCTGCTGAACAAAAGGCGAAAGGTGAGCGGATGTTGGTCTGCTTGATGATGGACGAAATTTCAATCAGAAGACAGATTGAATGGAATCACCGCATAAAGTATTGTTAAGGGTCAGTGCAGTTCGCGGGATACTTTCCGGAAGGATCTGATGATGCACAAAAGATGCAATTGTTTTTATGGTGACCAGTATTGCGCAATAGTTCAAAATTCCTGTGGGATACTTTTTCACAGAGCCGTTGGATACCATACAGAAGAGTAGTCTTATTGAGAACATAATTACAAACCTACACAAAATCGATATTGCCGTTATTGCCTTCACATTTGATGGCTTAAATACCAATATCAGCACTGCCAACTCTCTGGGTGCATCATTAAAGTATGATAAGAGCTTCGAAACGGATTTTGAACACCCATGTACCAATGAGCCAGTACACATAATGAAGCTATTCCGCAATACGTTTTCAGCAAAGAGGGCTTTGAAAATTTGATCAAATTTGTTCGAATGGAAGTAGGTATATTGCGATCCTGAATGAATTGCAGAGTGGAATGAAGGTTGGAAAGCAGCCGAATAAGCACATAAACTCTCACAACGAAAAAATGTGAGTAGATCTAGCAGCTCAAACCAGGGGTCGAAGTGTTGCAGAAGCAACGCGAAAGTTGAAATTGTACCGGAAAGAATTCAAGGATTGCGACGAGACCATCAGATGCGTTGAATTAATCTATGACTTGTTCGACATATTTAACAGCAAAGAATCCGGATATCATCGAGGAGTTTTGCGAATGTGTTGAAAGAGCTCTTGAGTACAAATCCAAACAACAGGTGCAACAGGAGAGAAAGGCGAAGAAAGTATGGATCAATATTACCGATACGACCAACAAGAGGGATTCGTTGGTTTCTTAATCGCGATACAGAGTTTCTATGAAATGTTTTGGAGATACGAGGACGAACTCCAGGAACTGAGTGAAATACCCTGCTACAGATTCAGGCAGATAACCTGGAAGCATTGTTTCTGCTATCACGGCAAAAAGGGGCAACAACAACAATGCAACCACTGTGCAGTTTAAAGCAGCATACAAAAGGTTGATTGTAAATAACTTCATCGGCATATACTCATTGCCGAAACTTCGATGAAGTGAAAATGATTCATACTAAAGAAACATTTGCGTTCTACCTTGAATCAGTGAAGAACTCATTGACCATTTGATACGATGACGACAATACAGCTGATGATGGAAATTCTGCTTGAATTGAGATGATTACTAATTCTCAAACGGATGATGAGTTTTTCAAGAGCTCATTCGGGATGCCGAATACATCGGTGTTAATAAAGACATTCTGCTTATTTGCAGGATTGCTGAAAGAGAGTTGAAAATCTTGACAAACGAAAATGATAATTTCAACATCAAAACTGGAAAATAGGATCGTCATGACAATTTACAACGCCAATCAACATGTTATCATGCAACTTTCACGGCACATTTTGGATCAAGATTTAGTGGATAACCATCGCAACATCTTGATAAATTTGTGCATTGATTTTTATCTCAAACTACGACTGGAAAAATATGCTAAAAAAATGGTAATGCAAAGCACACATTCCGCAAAAAGCTTACAAAATTGAGTCTTTTCCAAAGTGAGTAGCGATCCAGTGTCATAAACGTGCATATCATAGAAAAATATATGCTTACATTAAATTAATGCAATACTACAAACTGTGTAAGATATATTCAAAAGAATTATATAAATACCAATGCTTAAACAAATACAAAGAGGAACTCAATGCTGTCAAAATCCGGAAAACTTCCTTGTGAAAATCGGCTGTTCTGATGCATGATAACGAGCATCGGAGGTATTACGATGAATGGCGCATCGTTTGTGAATCCAGCGCAATACCTCCGACGTAACGTATCTCACATGGTTCTCGAGACGAATTGATTTTCAAAAGCAGGTTTTTTCTAGATTTTGACTGGTACGCGTTTTCCTTGCTAATAAATACCTAGTTCGATAAAGAATGAATGGTGATCTCTGCAACACCTAGGCCATTTTCAACGCTGAGTTTCATGTTTGTTGCAATTTGTTTGCCAGTTTTAAAATTTGGAACTGTAAAAAATAAAACTAAAAAACGTTAATCGCAATGCGATGTTTTAAAAATATTGGTTGCTTAAAATTTCGCGTTTAGAAAATCACTTGTAACACAAACCAAACGCTAATTTGACCGTCATCAATAATACCAGCTGGCATAACTACAAAGAAATTTTCTTAATAACGGTGAAAATATAACAGAGCTGTCGAGCAGTTGTAAATCTGTGGCAAAAATTTGCTCGAAAAGTAGAACTGCGACACAGCATTGGGAATGGCTTATTTCAGTTCAAGTTGTAAACTAAAACAGCCAATACAAAGTAGAACAGCGTTGGAATCGGCCTCAGAAAACGGTACTGGATTCCCTCTTCCCCTTTGAAACACGTTTTATATGAAGCAATGCAAATTTTTGTACCGATTGTCGCACTTAATACCTATTCCTCCCTTCGGTGCGTGTTGTAATTTATGTACGACACAATTTTATGTTTCCATCAGTTCCGTGGTCATTGGAAGCGTAAAATGTATTAAACTTTGCATAAACTCTTTTAATCTCACAAAATATTGCATGTGATATCCGCATTACGACCTTTTTAGAAGAGACGCTAGATTTTATTTCGGTTTGACACGTTTGAAAATAACACCGGACGAAATTTTTGAGATTCAGTGACATTGTACTGGAAATGTCAATTTTTTCCCCGATTGCCTAAAACCGACACATGCAAGCGTCCTTTAGCACATAAGAATGAGTTCAAAGAGACGAGAAAATAAATTGAATCAAACACATCTTTCGTCAAATTGCGTGTGTGTCCGTATCAGGAGACATAATTTTACACCAAATCTTTTATGAACAACGTCTCGTGTAAGTACATTATTTCTAGGTGTGTAGCAAACAAGACATTATCGTATGTCATCATCTAGAAAATGAAAAAAAATGATTAGTTTTTTTCATTGAATTCCAACTACCTTTATTGCTTATCTTGACCAGTGCTGCAAATTGCCATTTCGATCCAATGCGTTAAATTTACCAAAAACTCGTTTCAGAAGCTGATTTTTAGAAAGCACGTATGAAGGAATCATTTGTTTTATTAATCGTTTATTTGTACAGGCTCGATCGAATTAACTTTACAGAGCCAAATGTTCATACTTTTATACATCATTTATCTTAAAACTAAAGTTAGGAGAATAGAGCCGATTACTCGCGGTCGTCTCGAGTTCAATAGGAATAACAAATTATGGATGGGAAAGAGAGTGGGAATTTAAAGTATGGTTTACATAACACATTAAATTTAAATTCAAAATTATCTAAACACTTATACTACACAATTTATGGTTTTCCTTTGACTTGAACATTTTTTGAAAAAAAAACACACACACATACACATATAAAAAAAAACTTAAAGTAAACATACAGGTTAAACTAACTACAATCTAAGGCATGTTAGTCAAAAACACATAAATGAGTTTCATGTACTCCAGATCACGTACACCCAAAATATCTCGAACTGGCACATTGAGTTGTCTACCTCGAGCCGGAAGGGAATCATAAAGCTCCGATCTGACACCACGATGCTCAGCACAAGACCAAATAACGTGATCTGCGTCCTGATAGTCTTGTCCACATTCACAGAGATTGCTGTCGCTCAGCCCAACCCGGTATAAATGAGCGTTCAAAGAATAATTATTGGACATGAGGCGAGACATGACACGAATGAAGTCTCGATCCACATCCATCCCCCTAAACCCTAAATTTCTTCGACACCTTTGGGATGATAGAATGTTGCCATCGCCCCTAATCTCCTTTACTCCATTTATACTGCCAGCTGACGCTAGACTATTTGCATAAATTGGATTCACAATGTATTGTTCTAACTTGAAAACCTAAGACGTGAGAGTGCAACACCTGAGTATTCAAATAATATTCATCATTGAATATCACTTCAATATAACAGTGAATATTACACTTTCTATGTACCAGTTAGGGCAATGCATTGTTAGACAAAGTTTTACTTGTCAAGGACTACAATTTTATCACACACCATTTTCATAAGTCCAGCTGTCGATTCAACGAAATGACTTTTTACAGCACTAATCTTGACAGATACGCGTATTTTGTCTACAATGTGCAGACTTCTCCAATGTTTTGTACTAATACGAGTCGAGTATTAGTAAAAGACGCTGAAGAAGTCTGTTTATTGTAGACGATATACGCGTATCTGTCAAGATAAGCAACAGAAGTAGTTGGAATTAAATGGAAAATACTAATTTTTCTTTTCATTGTCTATCAACTGATATTCCACTAAACAGCTCACACTTTCCAGGATTCAGTATATCATTATACCAGAACGCGAAGTGTATAAGAACAAAAAGTTTGTTTTTTCGTAATTCCCATATAAACTTCCAAGGAGCAGTCCAGTACCAGTTTGCAACCAAACAAGGTATAATTTTAAGAGAATCATTTGAAATCGATTTAGTGGACTGGAGCTATATTCATATTCGGAACCAAATCTACACAACATCCGTCTGGTTGAATTCCACTTTTTTTCATAAATTGTATTTTGATTTAATTGAAAACTTACTAACCATTACAAACTTCCCCACAAAATGTAATATAAAAGCATCGTAAGCATTTCACAGATAAAGGGTGTTTCGATCAAAATTTGATCGACTTAAACTTGACGCATTTCCTTTAATCGTGCATTAAAAAATTGTGCACACCCCTCATTTTGAAGATGTGTTTAGCATCATGCCTCTATTTTGATTTTGAGACAAGCACTTCAGTTATCAAAATGTCGTCGAAGGAAGAGAAGCAACGCATCAAAATTTTGCTCGTGCATGGCGAAAATCCAAACTACTCTCACTTGAATATGGCTGAATCAACTGTTAACAACGTATTAAACGTGTTCGGTGAACGTTTGTCGACAGCCAGGAAAGCTAGATCGGAGGGAAATCGAAAGCCAAAGGCCACAGCGATGACAAAAAGAGTTGTCCGCTGTTTTGAGCGAAACCCAAACCTCTCGCAAAGAAGCTGGAAGCGACGCCTTCAACCGTAAATAGAGCTGAAAAACGAGCTGGACTGTCAACTGATAATAAAGTGGTGACTCCAAATCGCGACAATGAACTAAACACGTCGGCCAAAGCACGATCACGGCAGTTGTTCACGACGATGCTGACGTAGTTTGATTGCGTGGTACAGGGCGATGAAACTTACGTCAAGGTAGACTTTAAACAGCTTCCTGGACAGAAATTTTATACGGCAACCGAACGGAAAAGGTGGCAGGTATATTCAAGCACATTAAACTATCGAAGTTCGCAAAGAAATATCTGGTGTGGCAGGCCATCTGTACCTGTGACCTGAAGGGCAATGTTTACATTGCGACCGAAACCGTCAACAAGGAAATTACTCTGAGCGAGTGCCTACAAAAAGGTCTACTGCCTTTCCTGAAGCGATACAATTGTTCCGTTCTATTTTGGCCGGATTTGGCATCTTGCCATCACGGAAAAAAGGGCATGGAGTGGTATGCTGCCAACAACGTTCAAGGGGTGCCCAACGACAAGAACCCTCCCAACACACCAGAGCTCCACCCAATCGAGCAATATTGGGCTATCGTCAAGCGGAACCTTAAGCATACTCAAAAAGCTGTTGTGAGCGAGAAACAGTTCAAGGCAAACTGGCGTTCTGTGGCGAACGAAGTGGACATGGAGACTGTACAAAATCTTACGGAAGACTCGGCAATTCGCATTCGATAAGGAGGATGCTTAGCTGAACATTTCTCCTGTAGTCTGTATTAACTGAATTTGAAAAAGAAAATGAATGTGATTAAAGTTAATGACAACTTTGATCGCCACACACACATTACTGTTTGACCAAATTTTGGTCGGAACACCTTTCAGAAAGAAACGTTTAATTTTCTACGTTTTCTAATGCACATAAAGAGAATGTTAGATTTGGCAGAAAATCATTGAATATTTCATGTAAATTTAAGCCAGATAACGCCTGAATCTAGTCTGTTGAATGAAAGATTGAAACTATTGTTGTATGGCGCGTGAAAGATTGCAAACAATTTCGTTATTTACACCTTCTTTGGCTTGGAATTAAACGAGGGTTAATTTTACGCGCCTGTTAAATTTCGTTATTTTTTCTGTGTACTTTTAGCGATTTTTCAAATTTCTACTATAATACATCAGAAGCTTAAATTAATTAAACAAAATTCAATAAAACCACCATACGATCTCATTATTGTTTACTGTCATAACACTGCTTCGCGCTTAGAAAATTAGAATTAGAGTTTTATTACGTTCATAGATTGTAAATTGGAATCATTTAACGAATCTCCAACATGATCTTACAGTTAACGACCAAACGAGCCGCATAAATTCGTGTGCATCGCATGATTAACACACAAAAAACCGTAAATATGTATGTCAAGCTCACTACAATAAACACCCGCCGATGACTGTTTCCCCGTAATGAAACTATCCCACTAAAAAGCCATGATTTAGAAGGTCACACATAATTTCAAAGCCGCAAATTTCACACCCTCGCTAAAATCTTCAATAATTTTCACCGACCGACCCTGGATGGGGAAAATAGTATCCGAAACTAAGATTCACTTACCAGCAAGTGCAGCACTGCCCAATCGATTACAGGCGAAGTTTTCTTCTTCACGGAACGTCCCTCCTAGACGGAAAATATATCGCTACCATCTGGTGTACTTTCAGCTGAGATAGAATCTGCCACGACGATGCTTATAGCGAAATGCACTATCCCAGATGTACTGCTGCTGTTGATTGATTCACACTTTCACGCTGAATTCTCCGTTGCAACGAGACGGGATTTCAACGTCCACTCTACAAAATTCCACTACCAGCACCAGCTACTAGCACTTGCGACGGCACCCGAACTTAATTCAATTAGAAGACACTCAATTCAGAGATCCACTTGAATCCGACCAACGGGCAACCGGTGGTGGCCGTCTGACCTGTCAAGAAACACGTTCCAGCACGGGTCCTGGGATGATTGATTGCCCTTGGCTGCCGCCGTCGTCGTCAACGAAAATATATATTCAAAACGTTTTGCACTGCCGAACTGTGATAGATGGATTTCATAATTTTCTCATCTATTATGCGTCACCACTCGGCGGATCGATTTAATCTTCCACTAATCACTTCTACTTGCGAAAGTTACCACCCTCCCATTTCTCCAAATAGACAAACTCTTCCGATTGAATCGTTTTCTTTGTGGCGCACAGAACTTTGCAAATCCGATTTTGGTTCACTGTATAGCACTGCACGTGATTCTGTAGAAAACTTCTCCCACTTAACAGACAGGTCTGAACTGGCTTTGAAGTGTAAACGATTTCATCGCCTTTAGCCAGGATTGCTTCACAGCAAGTTGATTAAATTTTCCTGACAGGTTTCACTTTCAATTACCTGGGCTTTCATTATCAACACACACGGGATAAGCGGCCGTTCGACGTTCAGAACAACACTCTCACAACACACGAGCCGAAGTCCTTTCTTCAATTGGATGAGCTAACCTTCGGTTCTTATGGTTATCCTTTATTCAACTTCTTCATCTACTTCCTCCTCAGTGAAAGAATCCTCAATTTAGGCATCATTCACACAACAAACATCACAGGGAAAATGAAAGGCTTAGGCATTTCAATAGTGTCTCACAAAGCACATCATACGATGACCTCAGCTAGAACCAACAACCCCCCAGCAAGTCAACCATCACAAGCACAGATCAAAAGAAAATCCTTACACCTTGGGGGACACATTCGGGAAAACAGCGGTTTTTTGACTGGTGGAAAACTCGACTGCACGCGACGATGTTCAAACGGATACTGAACTTGAAAACCGACAATGCTGCTCTGACGGAGATCGAATCCACAACCGCAGAATCTCGCTTGGGTGGGTGACGACAACGGGCCCTCCTTCAACCCCTCGTTCAGGAGCAGGAAGGTTGGCTTGGCGCGTCCGCGCTCGCCATTCACAGATTTGTAAA
Organism: Aedes japonicus; assembly: GCA_034211315.2. Taxonomy (NCBI): domain Eukaryota; kingdom Metazoa; phylum Arthropoda; class Insecta; order Diptera; family Culicidae; genus Aedes; species Aedes japonicus. Next base: position 96,194 of record JASCZW010004428.1, read on the forward strand.
CAGCTGGTCGCAGCGATAACAGAGCCTCGTTCGGTGTCGTCGCATCGTAGCGTGGTGCAGGAACGAACCGATCGACGACGGTGGCCCGGCCATGTGGATGTTTGTGGCACACGGAGTATTTTCATCGTTCCACTTGCCGCGTGCAAAGGAAAATGAACCTCGTTCAGGGGGAAGGGGAGAATGACAACAATAACAGACAGCGGTTCATGCGCAATGCGATGCAACATAGCGTTTGTTGCGTGTCGCAAGTGGGTGGATTTTGGAGGTATGGTTGCTGTGTGACAAATCTTATGCTCATGGAAGATAATGTTTGGCTACTTTTGATGTTTAAATAAATGTTCACTTTTCATGAGCGCATCGAAGTAGGTCGCGTTTTACGTAGGGTAACAGGATGTAATGTTAGCCTAGCTCCTTCATTCGGCCTATGTATCAAATGTGTCATAAATCCAGCGTAAATCAACCAAATCATTTTGCTATAAAATTGACCGATGTCATACGAAGCAATTGAGAAAATTTTAATCAACTTATAGTTGTTCACTTCCGCGTAATTCTCGATTTCTTGAACTGTTGGGGCATCATGATTTCACTGGTTAAGCTGAACAGATGATGAATACACGATCTTCAAGTGATCTAAATTTGGCTTGATTGAATCGATAAAGCAAGTATTGCAGTCTGAATGAGCAAAAAATAGTTACACGTTACAAACTAACTGTTCAGATAGCTAAACTAACAACGATTTTACAAGAAAATCGTAGACCCAATGTTGGGGACATATTTTTTTGTATGTTCCCAACTATGGCCAGTTATATCAATAACGTAGTAGAAAAGATGTTATTGGTAAAATTTAAGTGGAAATGCATGAGTTTGCGGTTGTTCATATTCAAGTGACTCTTCTTAACACAAACCGAAGGAATGTAATTCATAAAATAAGGGAAAAAAAAACTTACAAAGACAGCAATAAATCCATCGAATGGGACGAAGTTGCATCCACGAATAGAATTAATTTGGTGCTAGACCGACCTTTAAATCCATATCCCTCAAATGTTCCTGACTTTATAAAAAGAATTGTGTAACTTTTCCTGATACATACTACCAAATGTCTTATCAAACGTATTTAGCAAGTGTATAACTACACTGAAAACTTATTTTCGTTAATTAGCTTTCACTCGTTTCGTAAACATGGATTTTGTACATAGAACCAATGTCTCTTAAATTTTATGCAACATTCATATTGCTTGTCATCTGACAAAATGCAATCAGTACACATTTTACAGCTTAAAAACTTTATGAGTTATAATAAAAAATGTAATCGTTGCATAATAGCCTGAGTTAAGGGACACATAACCTATTTGTTTGCTGCAAGTTTTACTGAAAACTTCTTTTGATGAACCAGTTTTGTCTTAAATACCTTATATTAGAGAATTCGTAGAAAGCTGCTCGACTGTAGACGAAATACACGTATCTGTGATGGATAAGAAAAAGTAGTGGATTTTAAATGGAAAATACTAATTCATCTCTTTCCCTTCATACAGGTATTCCTCCACAGACGTTAACCGTAGCAGGAGCATCACTGGAGTTGAGGTCTCAAGGTCTACAGTTCTTGCCAAATACAGGGGATAGACAAAATAATCGGGACTAGCAAATTTTTGATCAACCAGTCCTGCATCTTGCGGTTCCGGGAATTGTATATACACTCAAAAGTTAAAAAGGTGACCAAATGCAATCATATCTTGAGAAATTCGCATGATGCAGAAAAGAAAATTTTGTCCATCATGATCCACACAGCGCTTTATGGTATAAACGAAGCCATGCAAATGTGTGCAAGCAGTTGGCAGCACACAGATTCCACGAAATAAATTTATCACTGTGTAGCTCAGTTTCCAATAGTCGGAAACAATGTTTGGTTCTGTCCAACCGTCAACAACTTTTCAATATGGGTGAGACAATACCACAGAACGATCCCGCGCCACGGTTCGAACTGTTGCGTAACGATTTTGTTTCTTTTTTGTGAGCCAGTTGAACTTCCGACTCTCAACCCACATTCAATACACGTCACATCCTCAATTAATACGCATTTTTCAAAGCAAATTGATGTGTTGCGTTTTACCCACGACCAGCAGCAGAGCTTTTTCTCCAAGTTACGAACCATTACGAGAAATTAAATAAATGCAAGAAATTGTATCATAATCTTATTTTCTATTGTGGGTGTAGGAACCAATGTCTAATGATTCGAAAATTCTCAATAACTATTTCCAAATAGTTCTCAATCCAACGCGAAATCAAATTTCACGAAATTTCATGAAATACTGACACAACTCAGAATGTTCCACCTGCTTGAGCTATATGTGACGACACCGATTATGATATTTCGCTAATACTCCACCCTGGGATCGTATCGTTATGTCATAGAGGTGATAAAATGACAAATTGGCGAGGATGTACAAGTTAGGTGGACGTCATGCTCATATAATCAGCACCTTTTATAATAATTCAGTATAACCCTCATTCCAAAATCATAATAATAGCCCTGAAAACGGCCTTTTGTTAGTTATATATCATTTTGCTCCTCGTGGTTGCATTAGGCCATCCCTTATTTTGAAAAACATGGCCAAGTCAAGAATTCCACCTCCTGAAATGTTCGTCTTGACTAGAAAACAAACATACCTAAATTTGAAGACCGTACGTTGACGTTACGTGCTCCCCCAACGGACCTGAAGAAATAGTAGTACGGGTGACTACCCACACGGTGGCAAGCACGCTACTGTAGTGTATGGTCTTGCAGGTCGACCAAGATCAGTATCGTCAAGTTGATAACATTTTATGTTTGGTTGTTTTTATTATCAATGTTAGCTTGGGACACTATCACGTACACCAGCTTTTAAGGTCAGCACAGGTCATCATATGTACAAAACGATTCAAAAAGTAAGTGTAAGGAACTTCAACTTCAACTTTTTTGGCTAACTTTGTTGAATAAAAACACTGAATTGGCTTCCTTACGCTTACTTTTTGAATCATTTTGTACATATGATGACCTTATTGTGCTGTACCTAAAAACTGGTGTACTAATGATAAAGTGTCCCAAACAACATTGTTAATAAAAAAACAACGATAGAATTACTGGTTTGCAACACGTGTGCTGCTAGGTTTATAGCTAAATCGTCAGCAAACCCAATCACCTCGTACCCATCGTAGTCTTTTAAGGAGTTCGTCTACTACTAAGGACCACAATAAGGACCACAATTTTAGCATCGCCATAATTCAGTCGATAATACAGTTATCCAGGCCCCTTGCTTCCATTGCGGAGCGCATTGAGCTATAGGATGCAACGTCAAATGCTCCTTCAATATCAAGAAAAGCTACCAAAAACTATTTCTTTGGCTTGAAGCGATTTCTCAATTTTATTAACTAGCGATAGTAGCGCCGTTATTGTAGATTTTCCTGATTGGTAGGCAAATTGGTTTTTGCTCAAGGGAGACTCTGTTAAGCTTGTTGACTTAATAAAATCGTCCACAATGTTTTTCCATTGTCTTTAGTACACAGAAAAAAATAATTAATTTTAACAAGCGCGTAAAATTTACCCTCGTGTAATTCCAAGCCAAAGGAGCGTAAACAACGATATTGTTTGCAATCTTTCATACAACAGGCTTGATTCAGGCGTTATCTGGCTTAAATTCACATGAAATATCCCATTATTTTCTGCCAAATCTAGCATTCCCGTTATGTGCATTATATAACGCAGAAAATTCAATGTTTCTTTTTATCTGTGTAGGACAGAGGAAAGATGGATAGGTCTTAAGGCTTTAGGGGTCGTTTTATCTCTTTTTCCAGCTTTTGGCATATAGCTTAGAGTAACAGTAGCTCTAAATAATTCAGTCAGCAATGGAGTAAGCAAATCTTTTCCTTTGCTGGAGAAGTGCTGGGATCCAGAACTCAATAACCATATGGAATCCAATGATCTGGATTGTGCGGAACTGGTTGTTCTAAGTATCTGGGGTATGGTTGGTTCAACTGGGTATTTTCAATACCATTAAGGGCTGTCAGAAGTATGCCAGAATGGCGCAGATGTGTTTTCATCAACTTCCATCAACTTCATCAACTCCAATTCAGTTGTTTATGTGTAATGATACCACCAGGTTTTACCACAAACCTCAAACTATTAGATTCTGTAGGCCATTCACTCTTGAATTCATAGAAGAGAGTAAGGACATCATTCTTGCTAAGAAAAAGAAGATAGAGAAAGTCAAATTTTTGGATGACAAGTTTATACTCGTTGATGAGAATCACAAGTTGTGCTTTGAAGATCACATGTTTTGCTTTTGCTGCGTTGTAATAAAAATAAAAACTAAGAAATCATAGTTTTTCCGAGTGCTAGGATATTGTGAATAGAATTCCTCTCATACTGTGTTATGGACGTGTTTCTTAAGAGATGGTTTGTGAGTCGATACACAGAAGAAAATAATTAATTTTAACAAGCGCGTAAAATTTCTCCTCGTTTAATTCCAAGCCAAAGGAGACGTAAACACCGCAATCCGTTGTAGTCTTTGATGCGCCATACAACAATGTTTGCAATCTTTCATACAACAAGCTTGATTCAGGCGTTATCTGGCTTAAATTTACAAAAAATATCCCATTATTTTCTACCAAATATAGCATTCCCTCAAACCCAGAGACAGATAGCAGCGCCACTCTCATCGCCAATGAGAAAACGCTGAACCAAATTGACAGAAAAAACAAACACACACACATATGCCTGCCCGAACACGTACAGCAAAAAGCAAAGTTAATTGCCTAAAATGGCCATTTCCTCTCGAGCGTCGATTCGTTTCGTTGCGACTTGAAATGAATTTCCATAGCAGCTGCCTTTATGAGATTCCGATTCTTGGAGGTTGAATGATTTCAAGCAATTATTTACTGTTGGGACACTTGAAAACACTTCCACTTTGAATTAAAATAATCAAACCAAACCCTTAAACATCTCAACTGTCAAAAACTACACGCACACTATGATCCGTAATATCGTATGATCGAATATTTCAATGTGCTGACGACGTCTGGCGTTGTATCATATAAAAAGAGAGTATCCTCTAGATTCGTCTAGAAAATAATATCTGGAACATCTTGTTAATTAACCATCTTTGATTCTCTTTATGTGCATTAGATAACGCAGAAAATTCAACGTTTCTTTTTATCTGTGTAGTTTTCCCATTTTTTGTTTTTAGTGCCCGCTCCCGCATCCGGACGAGGTTTATAGCATCAGATAAGGAACATTGGTGAGGTCATTTTATATTATCAAAAATATATCTTAACTATACACACGCCAGGTTCGCGAATTTACATTTTTGATTGTGGAAGTGTAAGAACTTTTCACATATCCATTTGATATGTGAAGATTTTCATGCGCGTGTATTTTAAATGAAGATTACCTTAGAATTTACGTGTACAAACTGAAATTCTTGAAATGGGTCCTTGGATTTTCAATAGCGCTGTCACCTTCAATCTCCAGGGCTAAAAATGTTTGCACATATAAATAATATAAATTACTGAAGAAATACAGACAAGATGAATGCCTACATTTCCAGTACAAGCTTTTTCCATCCCATCTTGCCCAAAAACGATCAAGAGTAGACGACTTACACAATGTCTTCATTCGTGGCCTGAATGTATCAGACCCATACATTTCAAAAACAGCTCGGAATCAATTAGAAAAAAATACACATGACGACCGTCAGAAAATGTTGAAAAAAACATTAAAAAAAGATATTTTTTAGGAATTTCTACGTTACCATACGTCACCTTTGAGTAGAACCCCACTGGGCTATCCCTTGTAGTGTTTTGTCATAAATATTGCCTCACAACTACACACAAGGTACGATAAGCCGGTGCTCAGCCGGTGAATAAATTTTGGCTTTATTTGTCTCGAATACGTCCTGATGTCACCAATGAAGAAATTTTGGCTTTAATACGTGCAAACCTTGAGTTAACCCAGGACCCTGAGGTTATCAAACTTGTGGCCAAAGGAAGGGATACAAGCAACATGACCTTTATCTCCTTTAAAATTGGTTTGGACCCTTCCCTGAAGACAAGCGCGCTTGACCCATCGACAAGGCCGGAAGGCATAATGTTCCGTGAGTTTGAGGAATATTCTACTCAAAAATTTCGGAAATCCTCCGCTATATTCCTGACGCCTACAACCGGTTAACCACCAGCAGTTGTAATGCAGCGTTAATTAATTACAAAGATAAAGGATTTGATGCTCAACAATACGACATACAACCACCTGTTTTTCCACCGGGACGCACCGAATTTAGTGAAATGGAAGCCCTCGATCCCCCCACCGCAGTCGCCCCATTCCTGCCAGCGACCTGCAGCCGTCCCGGCCCTACGTGTGGGTGTGGGGAGAGGGTCTTCCAAAACGCTTCTGCAGGCAAGTACGATTTAGCTATTAGCCCGACAAGACCTGATTCGCTCTCCGATTCCAGCATATTTAAAGCATGTTTGGAAGCTGCATCTTACGAAACAACTAGTGTTAGCCGAATCCTGGGACGCACCGAGTTTAGTATTGCGGAAGCCCTCGATCCGAGACGCAACACATTTCGCACTTTGGAAGCCCCTTACCCACCCAACACAGTCGTGCCTTTCCTGCCAGCGCTCAACAGACGTCCCGGCCCTATGTTAGGGATAGGAGACGGGGTCTTCCACACCACCACCTCGGGCAAGTATTACTCTGATGAACATATTCCTGCCAATTTCGTTCCTGATACTCCAAATGTTTCCAGCGAACTAGACGATAGACCAACCGATCCTTTGACGCTCGTCGTGCCACCGGGATGTATGCCTGTAAGCCTCATGGAAGCCTCCAATCCTCTCATCACAGTCGAGCCATTGCAGCCAGCGACCAACAGTCATCCCGGTCCTGTGTTTGAGTATGGAGAGGGGGTCTTCCAAGCCGCCCACACAGGCAAGTATAATTGTGATACGAACAACTTTCTTCCGATAACGTCTGTCGCTTTTAGCGATCAACTCACGTGTGCACCCGGCGCCTTATCCAATTTTGAGTCGTCGTCGCCTGGAAACTTCATCTCTGACACTTGTGGAGGTTGCTCGACTGATGTTATTGTGCCCAATGACGTAGTGCCTGTTTCTGCTTTGCGGATTTATTACCAAATCGTACGTGGACTCCGAACTAAGGTAGATTCGTTTTTCTTGGCTGTCAGTGAATGCGATTATGATGTCATTGTATTGACGGAGACTTGGCTGGACGAACGATTCCACAATGCGCAGCTATTTGGCTCAAAGTTTGCTGTATACCGCACCGATCGCAATGCAACAAACAGTTCAAAGATCCGTGGTGGTGGTGTTTTGATTGCAGTCTCCAGGTATTGGAACAGCTTTATCGATCCCACATCGACGAGCAGAACTCTTGAGCAGTTATGGATTAAAATCTCGACGCCTAGTCGAATCATCAGCGTCGGAGTTATCACCACCCCTGATCGACGTGACAATATGAGTTGCATACATGATCATCTGGATTCCATTGGTTCAATTATTCTAACCTGGCTTTGAATGACTTCTGTGTTGCAGTTTGGGATTACAATCAACCGTATTTGCAGTGGAAAGCAACGGATAACGGATTTCTAGAAGTCAATCCTCAATCTGTTCTTTCAAACGCCGGTTGTGCGTTAGTCGACGGTCTTTCCTTCCATGGCTTGACTCAGCTTAACGGAGTACCGAACAGAAATTCACGGTTTTTGGATCTCGTCCTAGCAAACGACGCAGTTAGCAATGCATGTGAAGTAGCCGAAGCTATTGAACCGCTTATCTCCCTTGACGCCGACCACCCAGCTTTGAACGTAGTGGTTAACCTTCCAGATTCGATAGCGTTTGACGATTGCACCGGTGGTTCGCAGATGTACGACTACCGCAGTGCTAATCATGCCGATATTTGTGCTGCTATTTCCCGCGTCGATTGGCAACCTATCGATGATTTCGATTGCATTGACGACGCTGTGATTTATTTCAGCCATATTGTTCGCGATATACACTCAGTAGCAAAAAAAAAGCCGAGCAAAATTTTGCTCCTAAATAACGCCAGGTTCAATGCTCTGTAACTTTGTCAATTATCAATATTTTTGACTGAAAATTTCACAACACTATAATTAATGTATAAACCTCATATGACCAAAATTTCGTATTGATAAAATTTATAAACTTGAAGTTATCGTAACATATATGAAAAAAGTAATTTTGGACATAGCAATTTCAAAATCCGTATTTCTGTGAAAAATTTAGGTAGCGTATCAAAAATTTCCTCCATAGCTTAAAACAGTACAGAAAATCATGTGGTCAAAATTTGAACTGTTTTCACCAAGTGGTTTGGACTACAGCTAGCATCAAAGTTGACGCACCAACGTGAGTATTTCCCATTTTCACCCAATGTTGGCCTTGCTGAAATATCGGTGCAAAAAAAAAGCCGAGGTGAATTCATCTTATTAATACACATGATTTGTTACGCGATAAATATCCCAAATAACTAGTGTAAACCACGAAGAACTTTGAAAATATGGGATTCAGTATGAATTGGTTTGTGAAAATTACGTATACAGTGTTATACAGTATTATTAATAAAATTCACCTCGGCTTTTTTTGCACCGATATTTCAGCAAGGTCAGTATCGGGTGAAAAGGAAATGCTCATGTTGGTGCGTCAACTTTGACGCCAGCTGTAGTCCAAACCACTTAATAGAAATAGTTCAAATTTTGTCCACATTGTTTTCTGTACTTTTTAAGCTATGGAGAAATTTTTAATATGCTACCTAAATTTTCACAGAAATACGGATTTTGAAATTGCTTTGTCCAAAAATGACTTTTTCACATATGTTATGATAACTTCAAATTTATAAGTTTTATCAACATGAAATTTTGATCACTTAAGGTATATACATTGTTCATATTGTTGTTAAATTTTCAGCCAAAAATATTGATAATTGACAAAGTTACAGGAGGTTGAACATGGAGTTTTTTGCAAACAAAATTTTGCTCGGCTTTTTTTTTGCTACTGAGTGTAATTGCTGAACATGTTCCTTTTTGTCGCCCGAAGCCAAAGCCCATGGTCAAACAGCCGTTTGCGTCGACTTAAACGTGTTAGAGCAAAAACATTGCGACATCATTGCCGGAGTCACTCACAGTTTAGTAAGCAACAGTTCAACCGTGCTAGCAATGCCTACCGTGTTTACAACCGTTCCTTATATCGTCGATACCGTTATTCGTAAGCAGTCATCTCTTCGTAGAAACCCTAAAGTTTTGGTCGTTTGTGAATTCAAGCGCAAAAGTTGGTTTGCCTATATCAGTCCATCTCGGCGAAAACTTGCTGGCTCCGAGCTGGGTAAATGTCAGCTATTTGCTAAGCACTTTAAAAGTACCTTCAACGACATCCCTGCCACTTCCGGTCAAATAGCATCCGCGATTCAATACACTCCAAGTAATGCTTTTGATTTCCATGCATTTATTGTTGACGAACACACCGTCCTGTCGGCCCTCAGAAAGCTGAAAATTTCATATACTGCTGGTCCGGATGGGATTCCTTCGTCAATTCTAAAAAACTGCTCTAATTCGCTTGCTATACCATTGGCTAAACTGTTCTCACGGTCACTGAACGAAAGTAAATTTCCCGGCAGTGGAAACTTTCTCACATGTTTCCTGTCTACAAAAAGGGTGATAAACGGAATGTGAAAACTACAGAGGGATCACATCTCTATGTTCGTGCTCTAAGGTGTTTGAAATCATCATAAATGATGCTTTATTCAATTCCTGCAAAACATACATTTCAACGGCTCAACACGGTTTTTACCCGAAACGATCTGTAGCTACAAATTTAACCGAGTTCGTTTCACTTTGTGTGCGCACCATGGACGCTGGTGGTCAAATCGATGCTGTTTATTACAGATTTTAAGGCAGCATTTGACCGTGTGGATCGCGGCATTTTGCTGGCAAAGCTTAAAAACTTGGTGTTTCTTCCCGTGTGGCGTGCTGGTTTAAATCATACCTGACGAACCGCCTGCTCTGCGTGAAATTCGGATCATCGCTCTCGGAAAGTTTTCACTAAATTCCTCCGGTGCTCCACAAGGCAGCAACCTCGGACCTCTCCTGTTTACGCTGTTCATCAATGAACTCTCTCATCTTCTACCTCCAGGGTGTAGATTATTTTATGCGGACGACGTAAAAATGTTCATGACCATCAACTGTTTTGAGGACTGTGAAATCCTGCAATCATGTATAGATGATATGGCGAAGTGGTGCTCTTCAAATTTCCTGACACTTTGCATCAATAAATGCATGGTTATTTCATTCCACCGAAAGCGCAAGCCAATTAAATTTGATTAAAGGGTGATACGGTCAAAATTTGGTCAAGGGAAAACGCGTGTAAATCGGTGAAATCGTTTATTTAAAAAATCAAATTAAATTTCTTTTTCAATTTCAATTAGTATTAGTATTACGGCTTTGACGTAGGTTTCGTCGTCCATTACCACGCAGTCAAACATCGTCAGCATCGTCGTGTACAGCCTCCCGGGATCGCGCTTTGGCCGTCGTATTTTGTTTATCATCGCGATTTGAGTCACTACCTTCTTGTAAGTCGATAGTCCGGCTCGTTTTTGGCTCGATGCACGGTTGTAGACGATACACCCAGCTTGTTTGCGGCATCTCGGAGAATAGGTTAGGGTTTCGCTTGAAACTACCGGCAACTCTCTTTGTCGTCTCAGCGGCTTCCGGTTTTCGATTTCCCCCGATTCAGACTTCCTGGCTGTCGACAAACGTTCCCCAAACACTTTAATTACATTTGTAACGGTTGATTTGGCAACTTTTAGCGATTTTGCCAACTTTGCGTGCGAGTAGCTCGGATTTTCGCGATGCGCGAGCAAAATTTTGATACGCTGCTCTTCTTGCTTGGACGGCATTTTGACAACTGAAGAGTGAATTCCAAAATCAAAATAGGAGCAACATTCTACACACACACACCTTCAAAATGAGGGGTGTTCAGGTTTTTTAAATGCAAAATTGAAAGAAATACGTCAAGTTGATATTGACCAAATTTTGACCGTATCGCCCTTTACCATATCTCGGAAAGTGTACTTAAACGAGTGGGGCAGGTCAAGGACTTGGGAGTGACTCTCGATCAAGAGATAACGTTCAGGCCACATTACCACAATGTAATAGCGAAGGCAAACCGGCAGCTTGGATTTATTTTCAAAATCTCTGAAGACTTCCGGGACCCTCTGTGTCTGAAATCACTGTACTGTTCGTTGGTGCGATCATTACTGGAAAATAGTGTCGTTGTCTGGAGCCCTTCTCAACGCTGTTGGATCGCCAGGCTGGAGTCTGTCCAGCGTAGGTTTGTTCGCTACGCACTACGCCACCTACCATGGCGGGACGCAGCAAACCTTCCTGCCTACGAAGATCGGTGTCGATTGCTTGGAATCGATACGTTAGAACGAAGGAGGCGCAGAGTGCAAGCTGTTTTTGCGGCTAAGGTGATCACCGGTGAAATTGACTCTCCGGAACTTCTCAATCAACTGAGCTTCTATGCACCTGAACGAGTGATACGACAACGAAACTTTTTGCACCTTGTGCCTCGTAATCATCTCTATGGTATGAACGAACCCCTGCGTGCTGCTGCCGATGCGTTTAATAGTGTTTATTCCTTGTTCGATTTTAATATGCCATTGACTACCTTTATAAGACGATTATTTTAATACTAGCATTAACTGGTTTATTCATTAAGACAAACATATGTCAGATGAAATCTACAACAACAAATACAAATACAAATACAAATACAAATAAGAAACTCACACACACGCACTTGCCCATTCCTTGACTGATCCATCATCATTGATAATCGTCACAAACCGAACATCCGACCATTTTGATTTTTATTTTTTCAGGATTACCCATAATAATAAATGTTCAATGCATTTTCATTTTCTATCAGATTTACTGCTACACTGGCTTTAAAAACCTATCGAAATTCATGAAATTTGCCTTATGAAACTTCACGAGCCCACTTTATTTTGAATTCATAAGGCCCATATGACGTCCATGTGTGTAACTGTGATTCCCTCAAGTTGATTGTTATAATTTCCTCAAGTCAACCTTACAAATTTCATAAACTGCCTTATGACTTTCATGAATGATTTCATTTGTGTACAATAATCATAAGGTAAATGTATGAAATGGTAAAAACGCGCCCCAAATTGTTGTTGCTTACGATAGGTGGATTCTCAATCTGGACGATTCCGGTATACCCGGAGCTTATATACTTCCCTCAACTATGGAAACCAGAACAGGACAGAAGGAAATTAACCCCTGGAAACTATAAGTTTGGTAAAGTTTATTACAGATATCATAATGTCCTCCTTGGGCAAACAAGTGCATTGCTGTCAGTTGTTGTTCCGCTTTATATATGCATGGGGTCTAGCGTGTAGAAACTTATTCGCGCATTATTTTTCAATGAAGAATAGCTTTTAATCCGTACGTAAAATCTCGTCAGAATATTGTAAATAAATAAACTTCAATTGCACTGCGGCGGAATTATAAGATGATTTGTATTGGCATTTTTTTCAAAGCCACAAAGTTAGTTTAAGTAGAATGCATATTTCAGTAGAATTGAATAAAAAAAATAGATAACATAATACCATTATATTAATAATCAGTATAACCAATGCATATGCCGTCCATAGCATAAACAAATAAATTTCATAATGCTGATCCATGAAACTTATACGGTTGTCATAAACAAACCATTGGAAGAGATTATGACAAAAATCGTGGCATTTCATAAGGTATTGTTATGAAATTCAATCCTTTTCCTTGTGGCTAATTTTCATAAGGTTATTTAATGAACTTTACAAGGTTTTTTGCACTAGTGTATTTGCTTTAACAAAACTAAGTAATATTTCTTTAATAAAGCAGACTATATCAGAATCACTTCACACAAATTAGCATGTGTCCATGAGTTAACGCCATTTCAATTTTGTTTGCATGCTAAATTCACGTTGAATATTGTTTTCTCAGGGTAATGAACATTCTAAACAATCGCTTTGTGAAATAACCGTAGATATCTTCGGATCTTGAGAACTTCGGACAACGGATATTATTCGAAATGAAGCTTTCTCTTTTATTTCTCCGTCTCGGGAACAAAGAATATCTATTATGCTGTCAAGATGTATACTGAGGGTGTTCTTATTCTACAATGATATTTATATTGAAAATATTAACCAATCGATACTATACATGGGATCGCAATCCAAAAGATAAATCGCACTACCATCACACAAAAGAGAGAATTCGCTTTCATACACACCATCTTACTAAGAGAATCGGCAGATCGTTTTATTTCACGTAGCTTGATTTAAATTTTTTGTGCCAAATAGGCACTGAACAAAATATTTAATTTTACGACAACGAAAAAGAAATGTCATTTTCAAGGAGCGGCTTGTTACGAGTAGGTCCTCTTCGAGCTTGTATAAGGAGTAAAATTGATTAGATCTTATTAAATTTATGAATTCCGTAGTAGGAAGCTATCACTTCCAGCAAACATACGTCTCGGAATCTCTCTTAGACAGTTGTTATCCAATGTCAACACTTATCCTAGGTAACTTATCCACTAACTCAGTTTTGCCTGTGTGAGATCTATCACTCTCGGCTCCCCCGGCCAACAAATGTTTTCATGCTTCCAACAAATATTCACGTCTTCAGCAAAGCAAACCAATTTATTGAAAATCTTATCCTACATGATAAGGATCATTAGCTTCCCAACTCTTTCTAGCGTCATGATGATCTGGAGGCAGAAAACCCTATCGCCTTGACAAATTATTTCGCATGTTTCAGACAAATCGAATAATCCTACATCTGTACACAACACCGTTCGCCTCCAAGCGTTATCTTCATCACTCTGGTCTCATCCACAATCTTCCATAGCTCCTCACTGTCCTTCAACTAACCAGATTCGACAAAAATCAATAGTCGTGAAAGTGTACATCGGAACCCGAGCAAAGGTTTACAGCAAATTGATAACGAATTCTAATAATAGATTATCAACACCCACCAAAATAATTAAAATAGATAAAAAAAAATGCCAAGTGGATATTACAATATTCCCTAGTTTTATTATAATTGAGTTTATCTTGATAAAAATTCCACTTTCTTTATTTATATAATTTAAAATGTGGTATCAATTTGTTATCAAATTTATACGCAACTATCAGAAACAACACATCTAGGGAAAATCACAATTTAATTTCTAAAATATTCATAATTTTGCACTTAACTAGTTACGTTCAAAGTCAAACTTAGGCTTTTCAAAATATTAAAGAAAATAAGTACATGCTGATTACTAAATTTGTGCAGCCTGATTACTAAAAGCTTCAACCAAAATGATATGTGAGATAACATAACTTACTACTCATATGACACCACTTTGTCATGCCACTATGCTAGGGGGGAACACAAGTTCAAAAACCAAAACCGGAAAGCTTTCATTCCATCTGTGCCTCCAAGCGATCCTTTATCCGGAACACAAACATCTGAAAAGCATTGGGAAACTACAGTTGAGCGGGCGCATCGACAGCCCTTGCATCGATCTATAGCTACAAAAGCAAACACAACCTCGCCCGGCTGCAGGAAACTAGTCGGTTAGTTCGGCTTCCTGGCGGCGCGAGTGGAAATGGACGGATGGAAACGAAGTGCAAAACTCCACTTTCACGGTTACGGTGCTAACGTGCTACTCAAACAGAAAAATTCACCGATAGGAAAACGTCGTCATCTCGTTGTTGCCCCGAGAGGCCGAAACACGCGGAACATATGAACATACACTCAAGTTCAACATTAAAGAGAATCATGACGTTGCACAGCGGCAGGCAGCGCCTACTGGAGTGGAACTCTCGATGCCAATCGGCGTCGTTCGGTTCGGTGTGGGTGAATTTGACAGCATGTTCATTTTGGAACGAATGCCAGCTGTAAGTTTTCCAATCACTGATGAATGGAGGTGGGTGGCTTTCTGAAAGTAAATTCATGCAACTTACGTTTCGTCGCATGGATTTCCACCTGAGATGAGTTTCATTTTTGTTTACAAACGCAAAACCAACCTAGTTGCTCATATAACCTGGGCCGAGGAACGAATCACATCGGTTGGAGGCATGAGCTGTTGTCACATTGTCAAGATACGGACGGAGTGACACTTGAATGGGGAGTTGAACCGTGGGACTGGAGGCAGGTGTTGAAAGACATAAGTCCATTTTTTTTGTGTAGGTATGTTGTCAGAAGTCCACGTGCCTGTCGGTAATTTGGTCCATGTGACAATCAGGAATCGAGACAGCCTTGACGTGGGTTCACACCCTTTATTTTCGATACTGGAAATGAGGCATGGCCTTAAGGTTGAGTAGCTCGTAAACGGATGTTTGTTAAATAAATAAAAATCGAAAATAAAGCTAGTAATATTAATTATTGGATTCAATCTGTAATATTGTCATTTTAAGAGTAAAATCTGGATTTCGACATTTATTGAATTAAAGAGTATAATCGCTAGAATCAACAATATTATTGTTAAATTGCTTTCCGGTCTAATATTTTTTAGAGATAGGGGTTAATTATAGAAGTCGAGTCGAGCGAAATTGCGTATTTCAGAAGCCGACTGAAACTGATCGAGTGCGCAACGAAACTCAACTGTTAACCAGGGATGCCAGATATGTTTTTCAAAAATTTGTGATAAATATTTGAAAAGTCTGGGAATGTCTATAAAAATCTGTAATTTGTTAGAAAATTAGACTTCTTTTAACGAAAAGACGTAATAAGAGAGCGAGATATGTCATTTTCGCTAGTTGTGTGATTATGTCAATATGTTTGCATCTATTTCTTGGATTGTATGCAACCTTACGTTATTGTTTCATACTTTTAAATTGACACTGAAGCATTCGCATTCGCATAGATAACACAATTTTCTATACTTTTTTTTCCTCTGTAACTTTCTTTCCAGTTTTGAATTTTAAAATCACAACTTAGTTTTCATATGATAAATTCAACAGATTTTTTTTTCATTCAACAATAACTTTTAAATTACAATGAATAACAGAGTCAATCTTTCGTTACATAAATTATAAAGTTGAATTTAAAATTTTGATTTTTATTTCATTAGTAAAAAGTGTAGTGTGTAGTGTAGTTTCTACAATGACACTAGAACGGATTTTTTTTGTAGATTAAGTCAAAAGGCTGTCATTTTCGATTTATATTTTTTTGGCCGTATTTTATTTGTATGGGAGCCCC
>JASCZW010004429.1:0-39239 GCA_034211315.2 Aedes japonicus
AACCGCACTTCTTCGGTATACACAGAAACTACCCTGTTCCGTAAAGACGCACCTTTATTCGTTCCTCACTGAAACTCTACTACCCCGTTTCCAATGCTCGCTCTCAGTACTGCTTCTCTCCTAGTTCTCTACACAGTTAGTTAAGGTATCAATCCCAATGAGTTGCCAGACATCACACCCCCCTTTACTTAATTTTTGTTTCCAAACCGCTGCAACGTAGTCCTGGAGATAAGCTGGAACTCTTGATGACCTTTGTGGTCGTTGAACTGGTGCCTGTGATGAACAAGGCACCTCCGGATTCACGATAACACTATCAGCCCCTTCCATCTGTCCTGCTGAGTCAGTCGCCCTAGTGATGTGTTTAAGATGCGCTACATTCCGATGGTACAGTTTGTGTGTGTCCAACGATCGTAGTTCTACATCCGTTCCTTTACGTCCAATGATTTTGAATTTTTCGGGTCCAAAATTAGTTGACAGTTTATGATCTTTCACCATACGTTTTGCAACCACAATATCTCCTACTTTCAGCTCACTGGGCATAGCCTTTCTGCTTGTTCTGCCTGTGTCACCTTCTTTCCCCAATCTCTGTCCCGGATACTTTCTGATAGTTGACCCGTGGACTGTTGAATGGACGGTAACTTATCTCTCAACACCCTTCCAAACATTAAAGCTGATGGTGCTATGCCCGTAGTACTATGCGGGGTGGAATTATACATTAGGAGAAAGCTCCTCAGATCCCACTTCCACCCATACTGATTTGTCTCCTGACTTATTCGGAGACGTTTCAATATTGAGCTATTCATCCTCTCGACCTCGCCATTGGCCTGTGGCCAATATGGAGTTGTCCTTTGTTGCGTAATCCCAAACTGCTTACAAAAAGATTTAAAATTTTCACTCACGAATTGGGGGCCATTGTCAGATCTTAATACTTCCGGTACTCCAAAACGGGAGAATGTCACAAAAAGGGCTTCAATCGTTAGTTCGGATGTTTTTTTTTTCATCACCACTACCTCCACAAAACGACTGTAATAGTCAATTATGACCAACAGGTTGTGGCCACTTGGAAGTGGACCAAGGAAATCAACACCAACGTCTGTCCAAGCTTTATCCGGCATTTTAGTTCTCGACATCGGTTCGGGAGGCCCAAGTGATGACACTATGGTACACGAATTACATTGTTTGACGTACTTCTCGCACTGATCGTCCATCTTTGGCCACCAAGTCTTTTGCCTTATCCTTCGCTTCATTGCACTCATACCTGGATGTCCATCGTGAGCACAATCCAGTATTTGTTGCCGAAGTTTTTCGGGTATCACGAGTCGGTCTCCCCTCATAATCACATCTTCCGCCACATGAAGCTCAGATTTGAACGGCTTATACCCTTTTATATCCTCTGTCCACAAATTTGTTTCTAACGCCTTCTTAAGCTCTTGAAGAACCGAGTCATTTTGGGTTTCCTCTATTACGTTCTGCAAAGTAACTGCTTCTGGAACAGCGAATTCCACCAATTGATGAATATACATTTCGGCAACATCGTCAAACGGTTTCCCTTCGCTGTGCATGGACAAACGTGACAGAGCATCAGCCAGATTCGTTGCCCCAGGCTCATGAATTATATCATAGTCATATGATTGAAGGCGCAACACCCAGCGTTCTATCCTCGGACATGGTTTGGAGCGTGGACTGAACAGAAATTTAAGAGCCTTGCAATCTGTTATTAATTGAAACTTGATGCCCAGCAGATACAGTTTGAACTTCTCGACTGCCCAGACTAGAGCTAATGCTTCCCGCTCGGTCTGAAAATATTTCTTTTCCAGATCTGAGAGTGCTTTGCTAGCAAAGGCAATAATTCGAGTGGAGCCATTTCCGTCTTCCTGTAACAAAACAGCCCCTACTCCTTCAGGACTCGCATCAGCAATAAGCTTTGTTTTGTCTGTTCTGCTAAAAAAATCCCAAGTAACCTACGTTCCCGGCTGCTTTCTTAATTTCCTCAAATGCCTTTTGATGAGCTTCGTTCCAATGAAAACTGTTTCCATGCCTTAAAAGTTGTCTCAACAAATCCGTTTTAGATGCTAGATTGGAAATGAAACGCCCTATATAAGTAATTAAACCTAGAAAACTCCTCAACTCTGCTACGTTTCTTGGCTCTCTAAAAGTTTTGATTGCTGTCAACCGGTGTTTGGTCGGACGTATTCCATTTTTATCCAAAACATGTCCCAAAAAATCTAGCCGCTCGACTCCATAAAGGCACTTGTCATGATTTAGAAGAATTTCAAATTCATTCAGACGTTCTTGTAGCAACCTGAGTCTCTCGTCATGTTCTGCTCTGTTTGCTCCATAAACCATCACGTCATCAAGGTATACTACTACACCTTTCAGCCCTGCCACTATTGATTCCATAGTTTTCTGGAAAATCTCAGGTGCGCAACTAACCCCAAACATGAGCCTTTTAAATCTGTCAAATAATAAAAATTTTGAAAATAGAAAAGAAAATGACAATATAAAAATAATATATGTTTATTTAAAATTCACTCATGTACGATATCGAATATTATTTCAAAACAATAAACAAGAAAAATAGGAATCACAAAAAACATAACAATCAATTTACCTGAACAGTCCGTTCTTGGTGATAAAAGTTGTAATGGTTCGAGATTTCTCTGAAATTTCCACTTGGTGGTAGGCGTCTTTCACATCCAACTTAGAGAACACAGTTGCTCCGCTGACAGAGCCAAATAGTTCCTCGATAGTTGGTAGTGGGTGCGTTTCCCTTTCGATCGCCTGATTCGCTCGGCGCATGTCGATACACAACCTGATTTCACCTGAATCTTTGAGCACCGGTACCATCGGAGAAACCCACCGGGATGGTCCACGTACACGTTCAATGATTCCCAGAGCCAGCATCGTTCGCAATTTTTCCTCTACCTTCTCTTCCAACGCAAATGGCACCCGTCGGTATGGTTGTTGAACGGGTTGAACTCCCTCATCGATGGGTATTTCCACAATCACTCCCTTGAATTTGGTGAATTCCTTCTGATGTTCGATATTTCCAATGTCGAAACCTACTTTAAGGACGTTCAACTCTTTTGCCGTTTGATCTCCCAATAGACATTGCTGTCCCTCTTTAGCCACATAGAACGTTGCTTTGGTTTGTTTTCCTCCTCCCTGAACATTTGCTGAAAAACTTCCCACCATTTCCATCGGTTTGTTTGACGCGTAGGTCGTAAAATCCTTATGCACGGTAGACGTCATGTTAGTAACTTTAGCTCCTAATCGCTTCATTTCTTCCCAAACTGGAACGCTGATTATATTCGCCGCAGCTCCCGAATCAATGATCATTGGTACATCCACATTCCCGATCTTGAACAAAAATGTGTTCCTTCCCATTGCATAAAAAATGTTACCATCGTCGTCCTTGTCTTGTTCATCCTTTTCATGAACCGCCCTGACACGCTTTACTGGAACCGGGCCACGTTGGTCAATGTTTGGTCGTTTAAGACACTGACGAGCAAAATGGCCGTATCCACGACATTTTAAGCACTGTGCATTGATGGCGGGACACATTTCCGCCCCTTTTACGTGTCCTTTTCTCCCACAAGCAAAACAGACTGGCTCTGATCGAGAATAACTCCTACTGCCACTAAAAAGAGAAGGACGGTTGTTCGACCATTGATACGGCTTCCTGACATTCTCTTGCCTCCTGGGAATTGATGATGCTTGACTTCGACCATACGACAATCTGTTTATGGCCTCGCCAGGAATTCTATTGAATTCTTTCAACTGGCGTTCGCTTTCTTCAAGACTAGTGCCAAGTGCTTCTACTTCATCGAGAAACATGTCTCGTTTTAAGAGTTTCTGCCGCAATTTGTTCGAAATGCACTTTTCCACAATTTGGTCTACGACCATCTCATCAGGCTGACTGTACTCACAACGTTTCACTTGTGTACGCAGTCGTAAAATGAAATCCGAGAATCGTTCCGACGGTTTTTGAGAAATCTGTCGGAACTGGTGTCTTTCGTACGTTCGCCGCCGAAAGGCTCAAATGGCTATCCAACTTTGCAATCGCGGTATTGTAATATGGTGGATCAGCCAAAATGTGAGGCACCTTATCAACGTCTGGAAGATTATCAAAATCTCCCGGTAGATCTGGCCCACCTAGATAAAGAAGCTTGGCTCTTTCTCTTGTACTGCGAAACTATATTCTCCGCATCAAAATATGATTCTAAATCCTCTTTTCCATTTGCTCCATGCTATTGGTAACTGGAAGACTCAATTGACGTTGGAACGCTCTAACTCGACAATCGTTACCGGCCCTGTTTAAAATAATTGATATCCAAAAACATCGAAATATGTAAAGTCTTCTGCCTAAATTTGTTCCAGCTCTTTTTCATATTAAAACCATCATTCGGCACATCATTCATATCAATTATAGAAACAAAGACAGATCATCAATCGATTTCAACTCTTTCTGAATAGAGCGAAAACCATTCTTGCGAACCCGCATGCCGCTCCAAACATAGCGAACCCGCTTCCTCTTTTTTTTTTTGAGAATAGCAAACCTGCACACCGGAAATCTCTTACCTTTCTTGAATCGGGAGCCCACGTTTTCTGTAATAGCGAACCCGCTTGTGTTTCTGTAACAGCGAATCCGCTTTGTCTGAATAACGAACCCGCTTAACTTCCACATGAATAGCGAACCCGCTAAATTTTCTCAAAATAGCGAGCCCCAGCTTTAAACCCAGACGTTGTGATTACACTATTCAGCCCCACTGTGTGGTTGCTACCTTTGTGAATCAATGTCACAATTGTTCAACTTCTTGATATCAGCTCTTAATACTAAGACAACAATCTCTTCATTAATAATATCATACAACTACTTCGACTGTGACGATACCGTCATCTCAATCTATAATGCAAACCTTTCTGAGCGATTCTCTTCCACTATTTTCTGAACCATTTTCTAACGTGGTTTCGTAAATATAAAATTGTTGTGAAACATTTAGACTTTTGCAGATCAAAATTGATTTACTTACCTTTTTATGATGATGATGATGATGATGAGATACTACCATCTATTGTAGCAAGGTAACTTTCCATAGCATGGAATAATCTGAAAAACGATTTGATCAGGACTTACCTGTTGTTTGTGATCTTCAGCTCCTGATGAAGGGCCAGAAACGTTTAGGCGGGCCCCGTAAGCAGAGACACTTACGCGAACCCGCGAATAAAGGAAGAGAATCTCCTTCCAAAAGCAAGTTCACACATACAGCATTAGAGTCGAGGCCTCGATTGACAGAATAAACCCAATAGATGGGGTCAGAAGAGCCGCCCTCGTTCCACAGGGTAACAACAATAGGAGAGCAGTCCCATGCTCCCTATCCAATCGTTTCTGCCAGTTCCCTGATGGTCCCTCGCTTTTCCGATTATATATTGTGTCGATGTGATGATATTCAGTATATTTTGTAATGGTGTAATGTTGATTGCTTACCTTGTGTTAAAAAATTTGTCTGAAAGTAAATTAGTTAGGGTTATACCGTTCTTTATTGCTCTATGTTGTCTCGATGTTACTGCATTTGAAGAGTTGACTTTAGGATGACGATATGGATATTGTAATGTTCATAGAATAGAAAGGAAAAGGGATTAGTGATTGGTAACACGCTATGCGCATGTGAGATTTTCATGGTGATATTCTCACAACAGCCGTTCAGAATAGTTCGACGGATACCTATGAGAGATCATTCCCGTTGAGTTTTCAGCTCGTTTACTCAATTCCATCATAATTGGTTATGAGAATGCGAAACGTTTTGACAACGTGCTTCATTTGGGAATAACAGGGCAATGATCCTCCATCGCATCTTCAGTGATCATTACAAGCTGTCCATTTGGTTCAGGCACTTTTGAACGTTGATGGGGCAGCCGATTCACATACGAAATCTGCTGCGACCGACTCCGACAGAACAACGCCCCACCCTGTTGCTGAAGGGCAGAGGAGCTGATTTACTTACCTTTTTAACACCAAACTATCAACCTATGGATGCAACACTACATTCGTTTTGAGGAACGCTATGTACCGCTACAGATGTTCGCATCGCTCTAGTCATCGACAACAGTACGGCGAAATAATAATAATAAAAAAAGTATGATCTTTCAACTCTCAGTTTGGTAATTTAGATTTTTTGTCGAGGTTTTCGCACACAAGTATGCAGTTCAGTCTGTTCCTCTATACATACGTAAACTTTGAATTGCAATCCTTCACTTCGTTTGTATTTGTTTCTTCTTTAACATCGCTGCCGACAAAGCTACTAATACACCGCACTGTGTTATTTTTCCAACCACTTATCTTCACTCCATTAGTAAGGTAGCGACAAGAAATTACACCGGCCAACCAGCGGAGATCTTCTATGTGCGAGTGTCGCTCGCACATTATCTTCCTCCCTTGCTTTCTTCTCTACTTCAGCTTTTTCACCATGCATACTGTCTGCGTTCAAGAAGGAAAAAAACCTTTTTCAGCCTGCACCGCCATTTTTCCAGTATGGAATGATGCACCAGAATCAACCTAATATTTTGTGTTTGAAACACGAACAATTTTCACAATATTCAACGATTACTTACATAATTTATCGTCGTCGCCAAGTCGTAATAACGGAATATTCGGATTAAGTAATTAATAAACCGCACTTCTTCGGTATACACAGAAACTACCCCGTTCCGTAAAGACGCACCTTTATTCGCTCACTGAAACTCTACTACCCCCGTTTCCAATGCTCGCTCTCAGTACTGCTTCTCTCCTAGTTCTCTACACGGTTAGTTAAGGTATCAATCCCAATAGTTGCAGACATCACAATACTCATTGTTTTCATAGATAAAAGAACAAATGATTTAACATAAAAAAATGTCATGACTCAATGTTAGGGATATTTTTTTTATGTGCCCAACTGTGGCTTGGCCTTCGTAAAAATATTGTTTCTGGTAAAATTTACAGTCGACATTCAATGGAAATTTTCAAACGTCTCATGTTAACACAAAGTGAAGAACAGAATCTGTTAAGAGTGAATAAAATGTGAAAGTCATTATTGAATTAAAGCAGATTTTATTTAAGTTCGCTTCCGACAAGTGTTGGGTGGGGTGAAAGCAGCTGGCATTGCCTTAAATCAGAAAATCAGGAAAAAAAATCGCACTATTATTGCATTTAATTAAAAAACTAACAAATAGGACGAAGTTGCATCCACGAATGGACCCAATTTGGTGTATAGACCGACATTATATTTATATTCCTCGAAAAATTTCGTCCTAATAAAGTTAGTTGTTTAGTTTGTCATAATTTAAAATCTTATCTTTGCAAGCAAATAACTTGCTGAATGCCTTTTGTAATTTTACTACTTAGTGACTTTAATATTTGATGACAAATGTAATTCACCGCTTCATATTAAGGCTAGGTATGGGGCATGTACCCTATGGAATTTATGCAGAATAGGGCTCATGCCGCTTCCCTTGTGTAGTAATTTTAACGTCGCTAAAGGGTGTCCACGATGAAATTGCCACACTATGAAATTGCTCTAACTTTTTAACCGTTGGGTAGAATTTAATGAAAATTTGGGTGGATTTAGTTCATAGTGCATTATTTACATCCTGCAAGTTTTAAAGTCCTGTGATCAAAACTCGCGGAAATGGAGTCGAAAGAACAGCTCGTGCGTGATAAAATCTTGCGCATTCATCACGAGAACAAGGATCTCTCGCATCGTTCCATCGCTAAAACGTTGGGAATCGCGAATTCCACGGTGTCGCGAGTGATTAAGCAGTTCGAGGAACGGTTGACCACCGATCGGAAGCCCAGAAGTGAAGGAAAAAGTATTCCGTACAACACCAAAAATCACAACCGCGTAGTTGGGGCCTTCAACCGAAATCCGAACGCCTCCGTTCGGGATGTGGCTAAGAAGCTGCACCTAAGCCGAAGTTTTGTCAGAAGGCCAAAACTAAGGCTGGGCTTCGAACGTTCAAGGTACAAAGGCCCCTAATCGCGACGAGAAGCAGAACAAGTCCGCCAAAACCCGTGCCAGGAAGTTGTACCTCAACATGCTGACGAAAGTTGAATGCTGCATCATGGACGACGAAACATATGTGAAGGCCGACTTCAAACAGATCCCCGGCAACCTGTTTTCACGGCCAAGGATAAGTTCAGCGTTCCGGAGCATATCCGCACTCAGAAGATGTCCAAATTTGCGAAGAAATTCCTGGTTTGGCAAGCCATCTGCACGTGCGGGAAGCGGAGTGCACCTTTCGTGACCAGGACACGATGAACGGACAGGTGTACATAAAGAGTGCCTCCAGAAGCGGCTGCTTCCTCTCCTGAAGGCCCACAACGTCCCAACAATCTTCTGGCCGGATTTGGCCTCATGCCACTACTCAAGGACGTGCTGAAGTGGTATGCGGACAATAAGGTCAATTTCGTGCCGAAAATGTTCAACCCTCCCAACACTCCGGAGCTCCGCCCCATCGAGAAGTACTGGGCGATTATGAAGCAGCACCTTCTTAAACGACCTAAGGTAGTGAAGACAGTCGAGGAACTGAAGAAAGTATGGGTTTACATGCAAAAAACGGTTGATTCACAGGTTGTGCAGAATCTTATGGCCGGGGTTAAGGCCAAGGTGCGGGCATTTGCGTATGGACTGTAAATAAAATACGAGTAAAATGGTAAAATGAAGTTTAATAGTTATTTCTCAATCCCTGAAAATTTTATGGCAATCGGATGAAAACTCGAATTTTGCGAATCAATTTTGTGTGTGGCAATTTCATCGTGGACACCCTTTATCAAGGAGCTCTCGTTCTTTAAAGCATGAAATTAGAAGCTCAGCATTTAGCTTTTGTTTTGCTCAAATCCCGGACAAGATCGTCCTTTTGATTTGGACAACGTAGAGACCTTACTCTCTGGTACGTAAATCTGAAACAGTAACACTTGGAACAATTTCAGTTTTTAATAAGGGAACTGCTCTCAATTTCTTCCAGCAGCTTTTGCATGGGCTTTTCTGCGTCAACTTCACGAAGTTTCCGGTGCAATTGATGAAAGGCAAGTCCGAGAGTAAACGCAAAATCGCCAGTGTTTTGGGACCCAAGCTATCGGAAATTGGCATGGAGCCATGGGGACTCAAGACTTTTTCGAATAATTTTATAGAGCAGTGTTGTTGAACGACCTCTTTATAGGATGCGCACCTTCCTTCCATCATCGATTTCCTTGATGATCTACTTGATTGAACTTCCTTCAAATGCATATCCCTCTTTTTTTCAATTGTTCTATTTTTATTTCGATTTCAATAAACTATTAGCTGTTTTATCTGTTATTTTTTGC
This sequence comes from Aedes japonicus, assembly GCA_034211315.2. Taxonomy (NCBI): domain Eukaryota; kingdom Metazoa; phylum Arthropoda; class Insecta; order Diptera; family Culicidae; genus Aedes; species Aedes japonicus. The sequence goes on from JASCZW010004429.1 coordinate 9,344, forward strand.
AACGTGAAAGATGCCAAATGAGTTTTCAATGAATTCGTTTGCAATTTACTACCTCGAAAAATACTGAAAACAACCCGTTGAGATTTTTTTCAGCAGCTCTATGATAGCATTCAACTTGGCTGTTTTGAGATGAATCTGCTCAGTACCTGTGCTCATCCGATTACATGTTATCCAGAAACAGCCCCCCCCCCCCCCCTCAAAACCACTGTGCACATGGCTGTTGCTGTATTACCGCTAAATGAAGTTCTGTCCTACTCGAATAAATCCCTCCTAACAGTGCGCATCAGTCAATGATATCATGTTACATAAAATCATTAATGCCATAAGTGGTCACGGACACTTAAGCTGCGTCCATACAGTAATTGAACGAGGAAACCAAAGGCAATTTTCAAAACAACAAACAAAACTAAACAATCCAGTCACAAGCAGAACAATGAAAACTATATGTCCAAAGGCAGCGAATTTTGCTCTGAGCTTTGTTTTCTTCAAACGGAATCGCTTGAGTTTTAAAGATCGGGTCAGAGTCAGAAAAAGGTTTCGTCATTTTGGTCCACCAGAGAAGCTCTTTCATGCAAACCCACACGTCTCCGGTCAGTAGGCAGTAGGAAAGAAGGCAATAAATGAAAGCGATTAAGTGTTTGTTTACCTACGCGTTTGAAGTTTATGGCGCTCACCTTTTCTGTGGTCTTTCTTTTTCAGCTTATTTTTCTCTGAACGGTCCAAACCCATTGATTGGGTCAGACGGTGGCGCTTGTGGTCACTTTCCGTCGATACAATACTCTGGTGGTCATCGTGGTTGTTGCTTGGCTTTGGTGCTTGGTAAGTCGTTTAATTGGGATTACGTGGCGGTCTAATTTATTAAAATTGCCTCACAACTCGGACGATGAAAACAAAAATCGCTGCCGTAGAAAGGGTTGAAACCATGTAAAGCTGCTTACTTAAGACTAGGTGAGACGAGATTGAGGAGCAAATTCGGTTACATGAAAATCAATTCATTGGGCTTCCGAAAAGTCACGGCTATTTGAACCGTGGTAGCGCACTTCGTTATAACTTTAATTATTTTGCAAGCAACATGCGACTGGGACCATAATGAGCGGACACAATGGTGCCCTTTTGTTGGTAGTGGGCATGATTTGCTCAAGCCACGTCAAACTTCTTCGGCAATACAAGGCCCAGAAGTAGCTTCTTGACGCTTCAGTGCAGCTTGACCTACAAATTGTGTGCCTCCGATGATCAACTTGTCGTTAAAGTTTCTGAGCAAATCTTGTGAAACTCGTGGCATTCGGAGTCGTAGTGCTATTTTGAGTGCTCTGAACTAACTTATATGATAAAATGTCAATAACATTTAAAAAAGTGGTATTTGTGTTTTGTGTAGCTTTTAATATGTTTGAGAGGTTTAAGGTTGCTTTTTGAAAATAAAACTCGCTGAACTTATATGTGCTTATAAATTTGTTTGCGCAGTTCTAGATATCATAGCCGATTCGAAAGTGACAATGGTTTACCCTGCAAACATCTAACGTTATTATGCTCTAGAATGAAGAATTCAATTGCCAGCCCTGAAAGTTGAACGAACTTTCACAGCTCCACTCATGCAAACTTTCGTCTAGTTTTCAGATTTTTATTACACCCAGGTCGTAGACCAATTATTCGGCAATTTATCGTGACAGTTGGGTCACAGTTTAATTTATCATTATTTACAGTCTGAACTGACCGAGCCGAGCATTTTGGTTTCGGTGCAAAATTAAATTTAAAATCGTTCAACTTTGAGACGACGTGGCATTAGTGGTTCCTCTTGCCTCTACCGCCCCTCACCGTATAGCAGCTGGATTCCGTAATTGATGGCTCTTTTTCACGGCCATTAAAGCAAGTGTCAGTTACGGTTTGTTTAGCGCAGATTCCGATCATTCCGCCTTCGGAACAAATCTTCTCCGCCACCAGCCAGTAACTGATGCTGGTGTGCTTCCATGACGCAGTCAGTGCAACGGCGACCGGCGAAAGCAATCGGGCAACTTTAAGAAACAATCCTTTTACGGTCCTACTGATGAGTTGGGCGAATGCCGGTTTTACGACCATAATGCACACGGCTAGATTTACGAGTTTTCATCTTAGCAACTCAGCGAAAGGTGCTGGGTCTCTTCTAGATCAAGTGACAAAGAGCGAAGGAGATCGTGACCATCGTAAACGACCGTCATCATCGTAGCCATCGAGTGGGAAGTGTTTATGGAGCACTTTCATGCGGGCTCGTAAAATGCTTCTGATGCTTTGTGTGCGGAATGCGATGTTCGAAATTGGTGGAGATTTGATAGGAAGCATTGGTCATTGTTTCATTGTGTTATTTCAGTCGTCATGAAATTATCGCCCTTCGTTCTCTGTTAGCTTCATCGCTTAGGTTAGAAAAAAACCAATGATTATCAGAGCAACTCTTTTGAGCCATAACAACTGGTGTAGAGTTTGCATTTCTTGTGCAAAGTATAAGAAAATACTAGTAGGTATAAAGCGGAAGGTACAAAGGAAAAATCTGACAAGAATACTCAACAATAGGCACGGCCAACTTCGATTCGGATGCAACGCTTCACATTTGTTCACAACGGGTAAAGAGGTATTTTTCAACGATCTAGAGGTCCTTGCGATATAAGAGCAACTTTGGCAAAGGGCTTATTTTTTAGAAAGTGTTTTCAAATAGCTCAAAATCCGCCGGTTGTATTAAGACTGAGTCTGAGAAGACGTTGTAGAGAACAAGTAAAACTTTCAAGATAAGCCTGAATCTATCTGCCGATGGTGAGATCTGACCCTTTTTACTAAATTAAATACATTATATGATTCATGATCAATGGTCACATCATGGAGGGTTCTGATAGCATACTTATATGAGCAATATGGTATTAGGGGCTTGATTTGCCTACCTTAAATTATTGATTTATCATCTTATTTAAGTTGGAGATTTGTAGGTTCTGGTCCCAATCCTGAACTGCTCATTTCCTCTGAGCTACCCAAAATATATCCGGATGTGCCCAATGTGTTCTTGGGTACTTGGTATTAACACAACTGAACTTCTTTTCAAAACCTAAAATGGTGTCGGATACTAACTATAAGTATTGTTAGACCATTCCCATCCTATACATTCGTACAATGCAATGAAGGTGGATCTCCTGGCTGTTGCATTCTTATGGAGGTAAACAAAGTTAATTGGAAGAGATAGTATAATCCAGGAATTTTTCGAAGTTTGCTAATTTGTTCGTGATTTGAGTGACAAGTTTAAAATCATGCGGTACGTATTTCTAACGTGATGATTCTTGATTGTGATGTTGTTACTAAGGTTTAACGTAGGACATAAACTCTTCAATCGAAGTTTTCTGTCGGATTTAGCTTGTTAGGGTTCTTATATTAAATTTGTGTATTGATCGAGTTCTGAATTCAAAGCTCTGGTCACTGCGAAGAAATTAGTGCATTGATGTTTTTTCCGCAAACTGAAAAGTTTTATCGGGATTCTAGAAGATGAGTTTATTAATCATCGAAAATCAGGATCTATATCATTCGGTTGGTTTACAAGTGCCAGATAACTTAAACCCCAGCTAATCAACCGTTTCTAGCAGAGCGTGTTCAAGATGACGGGCAAAGAGTTTTGCCAAGGATCAACTGCTGGAGGAGAACTACCCTTCCACTACACAGTTGTCAAAAAGTCGATTTTAACGCTCTCGACTGATTGTTTCCTAATTAGGGGAGCTAGAGCGATGGCGTCTTTGGCAAAGTTGTGGGATATGACAAGCTTTGTATTTTGACGGCATGACTTTTTGGGGGGACCCTGCGGATGAGGATGTTTGGCAAAAGATTGTGTGCTTGTTTCGAAATACTACCTCACAATGCCCTCCACTTAATTTCAAAAAATACTTCTATTCAATTTTCACAGCCTACCGTGCGCTAATGGAACTATCAATACTTTCTCTTAACAACTTTGTTCTAGCAAAAAAGTGCTGTCTACTCACGGTGATGAGAAATTATTTCCTTCTCAAACAACATCATCACAGATCATTACTCCGCGTATGGGAGAATACAAAGAAAGACTATATCAGAATTTTTTTTTGTTTATTTTATGTTATTATAATTACACTGTATATCATGGTTGTCAATCTCATGCAAAAGGCCGCATAGGAGACCAAGAACATTATAAGTAATGATAGTATCACAATCTGCTTTCTTTATATTGCCACGTCGTAGTACGTTTATATCAAGGCACTGAAAGAAATGTGATACTGGCGGGCTTAGCCGCAATTCAATCGTAGACGAAACTAGTAACAAGCTACAAATAACTGATACCAATAATTTAGGGAAACGACTAAAAGTGCAGTTTTAATAAGCTTGACAATTCTTTCATTGTAGTTTATTCTCTAATTGTCATCGATTAGACGTCAAATACACCTGTACAGATGGCATCATTAATAATCTTATGGTTTGCTTCATTATCGAAAACAATAAGTGTTTTGGTAATTATTGCGAGTACTTCATAATATGTCTGATGTTTCAAGTGCAAAAATTCAAATATATACTATAATGTAATTTAGATGTTAAATTTGGACTCATCGTATGTCATTTAGCTACGGATCAGAACTGAACAAGGGTCATCGTAAAGTGTGACTCAGGACAGATGCTGAAAAGGAATTAAGGGCTAAGGTTTTGTCAAAGGAGTAGGACGCGGAGGGTCCGCTTAGGGAGGCCAGTGCTCAAGGCCACATTTCTTCTCTATAACGGTTTAGATTGCTTTTATAGTTTCTTGAATTAAAGTGATCCCTCTTGTGGGTCGATTTTTTTCTCTTTTGGGTTGTGCCCAATTCACTCTTAGGCTTCTTACTTTCAATCTAAGGGATTATACTAAAAGTGCACTTTTCATTTTCGTGGAAACTTATGTTGTAAGCATCAATTTGTTTAATGGAATGAATAACCAAATACCTGGTTTGCTCATGGTATAATAACTGAATGTAATTGCACTATTTTCAAAAGGGGTGAATGTTATGATCAGGGTAATAATCTGACAATTCGATATGAAGCACAAGTCACAGAAAAGTGTAACTAAAGACTGATGATGACTGACAAGCATGTATATTTGAGATAGGACGAGGAGGGCCCGCTTAGGAAACACCATTAGAAGCAATAAAATAAACCTGCTTATATCAATAGCAGTGTAAGGTAAGTCATACATAACAGGATATGGTCGTTTCGTATTACCCTCATGGATACCAACAAGATCCGAAGTTGAGTGAGGAGTAGGCTGTATTTGAGTATTTAGCCAAGCAATATTTGTTTTTCTTCTTTTTTTTGCTTCATGGCTAGTGACTCAAAATTTTTAGTCACAGAAACGAAAAGTCGTTTTGAAAATACCACCATCAATCTTACAGGGTGTACCATACCATAAAATACTAAAATGTTCTTCCTCTTCACTTTTTCATACTAATCTTGGTCTGCATGCGGTTTTGCAATGATAGTTGCATGGACGCGAGCGGTTGTGGAATTCAAGCAGCTGTTCAGCCACTGCCGCACGTTGTTTAGGTATTTGAAATACCGTTAACCATTCCAACCGCTTCGTTTGCTAACAGCTGTTTATCATCGCCAGACAATGGTTGCTCATGCTTTTTAGGCCAACCACGAATCCTTGTTAGTATTTGGTCAACTTCGCTCGTTGTAGATATATATGTATGTGTGCATCTGTGTATATATGCAATTATTTATAAATGAATTAAAGTTTACAAACTAGGCCGGCACCGGTGGTGTAGTAATAAGCGTGACAGCTACTTGACACCCCAGTGGGTCTGGGTTCAATCCCAGTCGAGGTCGGTAGTTTTTCTTAGGTGAAAAAATCTGGTTACGTCTTCCTTGGGAAGGGACGTGAAGCCGTTGGTCCCGGCTCATGTGATGATGAGTGCGATATGATATGGGTCCAGGTGGTGGAGTCGTCTTCCTGGTCGCTGGCGTCACTATTGTCACACCTTACGAGTAACTCCAATCATTAGGTTCTGTACAACAGCTGGCTGCAGCTTCTTCTGTACGTTAACCCACTTTTTCTTCATGTCTTCCTCAGATTTGACCTCCTCAGGATGCTTCCGTAGAGCCTGTTTCATAATAGCCCAGTATTTTGCGATAGGCCTTAGTTCCGGTGCGTTAAAGGGATTCATTTCCTTTGGTACGAAAATGACCCTGTTGGCTTTGTACCACTCCAGAATAAAATTTGAATAGTGGCACGAAGCTAGATCCGGCTAGTTGCTTCAACAGATTAAGCAGGCGCTTCTGTAGACACTGCTTGAGGTAGATCTCACCGTGTACAGTCCCTGTAGTCACGAAAGGCACACTCCGTTTGCCACATGAGCAGATCGCTAGCCCAATCATGTATTTCTTGGCAAACTTTGAAAGCTTCTGCTTCCTTACGTCCTCCGGAACATCAAGCTTGAAAGAAGCCGCGCTTGGAAGTCCGCGTTGGCGCAAGTCTCATCAGCCATGATGAGACAATGCGGCTTCGTCAGCATCTGGGTGTACAGTTTCCGGACGCGTGACTGTCCACCGTTTTGTGCCTATTGTCACGATTTGGAGCCTTCTGCACTTTGTACGTATGCAGTTCCTCCAGGTCCTTGGCTCTCTGTAAATTGGAATTTTGCTTTGTAAGATATTGATTTTATTTTTATTTTGCGATTTTTATGGTGTGTAATTAGAGGACGCTATTCAATTTTATATGTTTTCTCGAAAATTAAGACTGTTTCCTACCATTTATCAAAAAATAAGAGGAGAATCTTCCTTGTTCTTTAGATAACTTTACACATATGCGACTAAACTATCTTGTGTCTCCATTGATTTATGGTGACTGGTGAATTTCGAATTCTTGACAATCTTGTATATCTGATTAGACACCCTTATAATCGCTAAACACAAATACAATCAATGTTTTTCATCTAAAATATGTTTAACTATCTTTCATTTTCATATTTCAACATTTGAAATCGCCCTAGTGATTGTTAAGTATTTAAATTCTTCAAAAAGGCATTTGTGGAAAAAAGTCGAGAGAAAAAAGATTTTTGAAATAGCCTTAGCATGGAAATGGTCACCCTAATAAAATATTAATCTAATTCAATATTGGTCTAATATTTTGTGATAAGGAACAAAACTACAAATTTTCATGAAATTCTGAGATCCACTTTATCGATATTTCATGGAATTCACCTCGGTTTTTTTTTTTGCACCGATATTTCAGCACGGTCAATATCGGGTGAATAATGGAAATACTCATGTTGGTGCGTCAACTTTGACGCCAGCTGTAGTTCAAACCACTTGATGGAAACAGTTCAAATTTCGTTCACATTATTTCGTATGTATTTTTAGGCTATTGTGAAATTTAAAATATGTTATCTAAATTTTTCACAGAAATACGGAGTTTTGAAATTGGTATGTCCAAAAATGACTTTTTTCACATATGTAATGAAAACTTAAAATTTATAAGCCTGATCAACATACAATTTTGACTACATAAGGTCTATACATTATTCATAGTGTGATGAAAGTGTCAGCTAAAAATATTGATAATTGACAAAGTAACAGTAGGTGGAACATGGCATTTTTTGGAAGCAAAATTTTGCTCGGCTTTTTTTTGCTACTGAGTGTATGACCGTAGACAGAGAGGTCCACAGAGTGGTGTTCCGAGCGGCCAGGACCAAATTAAAACGTGAGATAAGACTGAGCAACACGAACTGTTACAAAGAGCTGTGCCGAGCCACTGATTTTAACCCCTTGGGCTGCGCGTATCGTATTTTTATGGTGAAGATCAAAGTCCCAACAATGGCTTCAGAGCTATGTCCAGCAAAACTGAATGTTATCGTAGATGGACTCTTCCCGACGCACAAGCCAACGACGTGACCACGTACACATTACAGCGAGCAAATAAGAAATAACGTTGAGAGCATGCAAGTCTCGAACGAGGAGCTCGTGGCAGTGGCGAAGGGGCTTAAGGTGAACAAGGCACCCGGGCCGGATGGAATCCCTAATGTAGCTCTGCAAGTGACGATTCAGGCATTTCCAAAAATGTTCAGGAATGTGCTACAGAAATGTCTAGAGGAAGGCTATTTCCCGGACAGGTGGAAAATATAGAAATTAGTATTGCTGCCGAAGCCAGGAAAGGCTCCGGGGGATCCAACATCGTATAGGCCAATGTGCCTGTTGGATACTCTCGGGAAACTTTTGGAGAGGATCATCCGCAACAGGCTGACGAAATTAACCGAAAGCGAGCACGGGCTATCGAGGATGCAATTCGGTGGAAAGGGAAGTCTATGGTATATGCTATTGGTTGAGACAGCCGTAAGAACGCCTTCAATAGTGCAAGCTGGGAGGCTATTGCCGAGTCGCTGCACAGAATGAGGGTGACTGATTACCTGTGCAGAATTCTGAAGAGTTACCTTCAGAACCGGGTGCGGATCTACGAGACCTCCGTGGGCGAAAATCGGTGAATATCACGGCGGGAGCTCCGCAAGGTTACATCCTTGGTCCAATACTTTGGAACGGGATGTACAATGGTATGCTGACGCTGAAACTTCCCAAAGGCGTAGTAATCGTTGGCTTTGCAGATGGCATAGTATTACCAGTGAAAGGCGAAACAATGGAAGAAATGGAAATGCTGGCGACCGAAGCAATCGGTGTAATTGAAAACAGGATGCAGGGGACGACATTGCAGATAGTCCACCACAAAACGGAGGTGGTGATGGTCAGCAACGGGAAAGTGCTACAGATAGCAGAAATCGTCATGGGAGGGCTAGTCATAGCCTCAAAGCACGTGCTGAAGTATTTAGGTATGATGATTGACGACCGGCTAAACTTCAACAGCCACGTAGATTATACCTGTGGGAAGGGGTGAAGGCCATCTACGCGGTAGCCAGAATCATGCATGCCGAATAGCTACGGACCTAGAAGTAGTAAGCGGCGTGTACTGGCTAGTGTATCATCATCAATATTAAGATACGAAGAGATGGCTCACAGCGCTGTAAACCAAGCGAAACCGGGCAAAGTTGAACAATACGTTCAGGCTCATGGCCATGCGAGTCGTGAGAGCATACTGAACTATTTGTGAACTATTTCATCGGAGGCAGTATGCGTCATTGCCGGAATGCTGCCTTTTGGCATCACTCTCGCGGACGAACAGTGAATGTTATCAGCGGAGAAATGTCAGAGGATTCGATGACTAAATGGCAACGAGAATCGGACACGGAGTGAAAGGTCTATGGACGCACCTGAACATACCGGATTTGTTGATTTGGATGAAAGGGAAGCACGGAGATGCAAATTTCTACTTTACGCAGTTTATGTCTGGTCATGGTTGCTTCAGGCAATATTTGCATCGATTCGAACACGCAGCGTCACCCTTTTGTCCGGTGGTCTTTGACTGTCCACGATTTGGGCCATTGCGGAGCGAGATACTTGCCACCAGTGGGGCAGATACCAGCCCAGTTAACGTCGTATATAGATTGTGTCGGGACGAAAGTGTTTTTAATGTGATCAATGGAGCCATTAGGCAAACCATGTCGGCTCTACAGCGAAAATGGCGGGATAGTCAAGAAGCGAGTGGTTGAGCGGAGTAGCGGGTTGTCTATTTTGGGTGAACTTGTATGGTAGTTTCGCAGTCGGGATTGCTGCGTCAGTAAGTAGGAGCTAAATGGCTCACCGTCGTCCGATTTTGGGATCCACCGGCGAGTAATCCTCCGTCGAAGAAGGGTAGATCGGAAGTCGGAGGATGACGTTGTGGGTTGGAGCTATATGGCTGAACCAAGAACGGAGAGAGCAAAATGGTTGTGGCAAGGAGTAGGAGCTGAATGGCTCTATTGTAGCCAAATGGCCAAGACCCTCGACGAAGTAATACCACACAGAACAGACATCCAAGCTAGAGTGCCCGCCGTGTGTAAATTTCTGTAACTGTAATTTTAAAATAACAGCTAGTTTCCGTTAGTTTTGGTGATTTGTATATTGATGGCGCCACCTACGCGCCTTGAGATTTGATAGTCTGTCAATTTTAGTTTGGTAAAACTAAGAATAGGCGGCGCTGATTTTCCAACGTTTTGCTTTTAAAAATTTACACAGTAAATTGGGAAAAAAATGTTCGAGCCTGGATGTCTGTTCTCTGTGGTAATACCAAGGAAACAAGTAAACGGGTTTGTATAACAAGGATACGGATTTTAGTGGGAGTTTCAAAGTATGTACATACGTGCAACAAGGGTTAAATCACTTAAAATGTTCATTATTTTTAAAAGTGTATGGTAACCACTTGAAGAGCACAAAATGACCATCTTTATTTTGAATGATAGCCTTGTGTTCGGAACTATCATTCCTACAAAATATGCATCTATGATTATCAATGCAATGCATAACACAGGCTGCATAGTTAATTTTAAAAATTCACCTCAAATCAAAATCGAACAAAAAAAGCAGCTCTTACATCATCTGTTGATTTCAAAATCTGAATGTTATTTCATCCAACCATTGTCTCTTTTTTTTTCTCACCTCAACAGTCATTTAAAATTCGAACTCATCGACAGCATCCTCTGCGGCCGGTGGCACGTTGTTTGATAAATTGAATTTGTCGATGTAGCTTCCGAAAATGTCATGCATGTCAAATTATTGAATCTATTATTTTCGACTGCGCCTGGAAACCGTGGGACGATGGAGAGGCACAGCTTATGCTGAACGTGGGCAAATAGCATGATGAACGAGCGACATGCCATTGGCTCGTTACACTTTCATGGAGAGCAAAAGCAATAGCAGCCACATCAACCCATCCACCAAAACGAGAAAATTGATTAATTGTGTTAAATTTTTCATATAAACGCCCGATTGACGTTTATCTGGCTGGATATTGCGTGGCATGGAAATGTTCGGAGAATCGAGATTTAAAAAGAAATGTTTTCAAAAGAAAATTAAATCCACGCAAATATCACAAAAATGAGTACAGCAGTCGTCAAGTTGATTGTAATAGTCATAGGAGTCTGCAAAAAAGGGGTGGCTGCAATGATGGCGGGTTGGAGCATGAAAGATGATTTTCTAAAGATTTGCACAATTTTTCCACGAACCACGTCAGGATCAAAATCTTGATATGTACGGTCAAAGTCCATCCAATCTTCACTGCTCATAATCAGCGAATTAATACAAATGATGTTAGAATTTCTTTAGAAGTTTACCCAGGTAACCTGGTGTGGATTAAGTATATCATGTAATAAAATTGGTCTACTTTGATTGACGACAAATAAATAAATAAATAAGAATACTGATATGTCCAAATAGGTCACCTTTAAAGAGTTTCATAGATCTTTTGATCGTTTGCGCACTCATTTTAGTTTCCAATTGTATGGTTTGAAGAAAACGAAGCATACAATGACATTATTTCAAGCCAAACATTGCATTAGGTCCAATGTAACATTTGTGTCAAATCGAGAAAAATAGGATTGAAAATTATGATTAGTTTTTTAAATCGTTATTGTTAATTAATCAAGTAATCTTTAATTTTTGCATGGTTTTCAACGTAAGACGTCGTCAAGATCACAAAGAAAAAGTTGGTTTTGAAGTTTACTTTGATTCTAGTTGTGTAATTGATACATTTGTTAATTAGAACCTATTGCATTTACATTTGTAGATTGGACCTGTGAGATTGGTCTTCTGTTAAGTTAGAATGTACATTGGACTTTTTTGATTGCGATAAGGACTAATCAAAAAATGTTCACATTAGCTTCCTTCTAGCTTTATTTTTGTATTTTTGTACCGCCTCATCTTTGCAATTAGCAAAAATTCAAATAAAAAGTAGTCAATTGTATTTGAGAACCCCAAAAACTGGCTACATATTTATTCAATAGGATTATTGTGCCTGCTGTTGTAGCAGCTCACATTAAAAAATAAGATGCATTGGTCCTTTATTGATTGAGGTTTGTGCCGATTTGTGCGATTTTCGATTGAATAAATATGTATCCGATGTTGGGGTTCTCAAATATGAGGGGCTACTGTTTGCTAAATGCAAGAATTAGGCGGTTCAAGAGTACAACAATAAAGCTAATACAGAATTACTGTGAAAATTATTTTACTAGAGCATACCGCAGTCACAATTGTCCAATGTACATTCTAACTTGGCAAAAGACCAATCTAACAGGTCCAATCTACAAATGCAAACGAAATAGGTCCTAAGTAACAAATGTATAAATTACACGCCTAGAAATCACCCTAAACACCAAAAGCAACATTTTTTTCATAATCCTGACTACGTTTTACATTGAAATTCTTACAAAAATTAAATATTACACAAGTGAGTTGCAATTACGATTTGAACAAAGAATATTAAAATTTTTGATCCTATTTTTTCGATTTGAGACAAATGTTGCTTGAAGAAGTTAAATATTATTCATCCAAACGAAGAACTTTTTGCTTGTTTTAATTCTTCGAACAATCAGAACACGCGTTTTGAGAAGAAAACATGTAGGTCCTAAGTACATCTATCAAAATTTTAGACAAACATTTAACATTGGACAAGCGATGACAAAAGTCCAATGTACAGAGCTGTGTGATATCAGACGGCAGGTACATTGGACGTTTTGTTATCGCTCGTATTTTCAATTTTTTTAAATCTTAGAGCCTAATTTCAAAATGATTCATATAAAAGTTATGGATTTCTGTCTGAATCGATGTTCAACTCGATTTTGTTTATATTGTTACTTAGGACCTTATGCAATGTTTGGCTTGATTTGTGTTCTTCTTATTGCACCTTTTACTGTAATAATTGCTAGCCTTTGAAGTAATTCTCACCTACTCTAAGCTACAATTCCTATAGTTTTTGGCTAACGAAGCCAGCCACCTCAAGCATGGTGTTGCTTTGTAGCTGCGCCTTATCTGACTGGGTAACGGGAGGACCCTGGGTCTTACAAATGCCAAATAAATCAAGTGGATCATTTTCAGCTTTAGCCCCGTCTAGTTTGTAAAGGGCGATACGGTCAAAATTTGGTCAATATCAACTTGACGTATTTCTTTCAATTTTGCATTTAAAAAACCTGAACACCCCTCATTTTGAAGGTGTGTGTGTGTAGAATGTTGCTCCTATTTTGATTTTGGAATTCACTCTTCAGTTGTCAAAATGCCGTCCGCTACGAAGAGCAGCGTATCAAAATTTTGCTCGCGCATCGCGAAAATCCGAAAAGTTGCCAAATCAACCGTTACAAATGTAATTAAAGTGTTTGGGGAACGTTTGTCGACAGCCAGGAAGTCTGGATCGGGGAAATCGAAAACCGGAAGCCGCTGAGACGACAAAGAGAGTTGCCGGTAGTTTCAAGCGAAACCTAACCTATCTCTCCGAGATGCCGCAAATAAGCTGGGTGTATCGTCTACAACCGTACATCGAGCCAAAAACGAGCCGGACTATCGACTTACAAGAAGGTAGTGACTCCAAATCGCGATGATAAACAAAATACGACGGCCAAAGCGCGATCCCGAGGCTGTACACGACGATGCTGACGAAGTTTAACTGCGTGGTAATGGACGACGAAACCTACGTCAAAGCCGACTACAAGCAGCTTCCGGGACAGGAGTTTTATACGGCAAAAGGAAGGGAAAGGTAGCAGATATTTTCAAGCACACGAAACTGTCAAAGTTCGCAAAGAAATATCTGGTTTGGCAAGCCATCTGTACCTGTGGCTTGAAAAGCAGCATTTTCATAGCTTCCGGGACTGTCAACCAAGAAATTTACGTGAAAGAGTGTTTGAATAAACGTCTGCTGCCTTTCCTGAAGAAACACGGTTGTTCCGTACTGTTTTGACTGGATTTGGCATCTTGCCATTACGGTAAAAAGGCCATGGAGTGGTACGCCGCCAACAACGTGCAGGTGGTTCCCAAGGACAAGAACCACTCCCAACACGCCAGAGCTCCGCCCAATTGAGAAATACTGGGCTATTGTCAAGCGGAACCTAAAGAAGACCAAAAAACTGCTAGGGACGAGCAGCAGTTCAAGGCAAACTGGCTTTCTGCGGCGAAGAAGGTGGACAAGGTGGCTGTACAAAATCTGATGGCAGGGGTCAAGCGTAAGGCCCGGCAACTCGGATATGGAAAATCGCAAGCCTAACTGAATATTTTTCCTGTAATTGAACTTGAAAAAGAAATTTAATTTGATTTTTTAAATAAACGATTTCACTGATTTACACGCGTTTTCATTTGACCAAATTTTGACCGTATCACCTTTAGCCAAGAAATACTCTAAGATATATGAATGTCTAAGTTAGTTCTCAAACCATTCCTAAAACTTCTTATTTTTATTCCCTGTTAATATTTTCTAATGACTTTTTTAACTTTTGTTTAAATTGTAAAATAATTACTATCTTGCATGGATGTATTTTTAAAACTTCCCTCACACAACACGATGAAAAAAAAATTTAATTTAAAGCAATTTGCATTTGATTAGCCACGGTACTGTCATATTTACCTCGTATAATAATATAATCTTCTCTGACACTAAGAAATAGCTTTTCATGGTTTGCTGCCATTTTTGAGATCAAGTAATTTATCAAGTTCACTAATGAGGTGATTTGAAGGGTTTCAAGGCTTCAGTCGTCCATTCATCTTTTTATTAGGTTAAAAAAAGTATGAGTTTGACTCATTTGCCGGTAGTACATTTTTGAAAGTGAAATTAAAAACATCGCGTATGAGTTGTGAAACAATTTGACAAATAAGGGCCCAATTTGCAATTCTTCTTAAGATTCCCGGAACCCTCACCATCATGGTCTGGAAGTCTGTGTCTGGGGTACATTTGGGGAATTACGTACAAACGGTATGTTATGGGCGATCAGCCAATACAGAACGGCCTTTGCATAATGGCACGAAGCTCGGTCTGTCCAGAACACAATACTCGTCTGGACCTAATGGTTAGATATACCAGTGCACCAGTGTCGAAATAGCCGCCCACACCAATATCTTGGGCTCAAACTTGGCTTTTCTGGCATATCTTGCATTATCGGGGGTAGTGTCCAACAAATCAGTATAGAACCCCATATTCACAGCGGTCGAACTGTTCGTGAACGTAAAGTACTTCTCGTTGTCCATAACGATGGTGACACCCGGCTTAAAGTACATACGGCGCAGCTTTTGGCTGCTTCTCTGTGTATTTCGATCTAGATGCTCACTTGTAACGCTTCACGCCCTTCGCTTTCAGGTTTCTGACCACCGTGTCTGCGACGTGTCGAACTTCTTAGCCAACTTCCTGGTGCTGGCGCCAAACTTGTTTCTGGCGTTAGCGCTATGCATCTTGTGGTAGCTGTTGAGCGTTGGAAAAGGAAGACGTTCTCAATGGGTGAGATATAGTAACAGGTGATGAAACTACCAATGATTAGAAAAAGTTTACCAATCAAGCTAAGGCCGGAATGGCTTGAGTTGCTTAACACAGAAGTTGTATCCTAACACAACTGATGTTGTCAGGATCCAAAGAGATCGTCTTCCACCTTGCTCGTTGCACACCGTTGTGTCCGTCGAATCGTTATCGAAAATTATTTTAACTGTACACTCAGATTATTTAACAGCTGAACGTTGGGTAAGCCGATTTTACGGAAGCCCGGGCAATGTTATAATCTTAACAATAGCGAAGTGAGGGGGTGCGATATATCATATAGTTTTCCATTCTCATACCAACTAATAATTTCAGAACGCTTTGTATTCCAAAACTATTTATTTCAAGAGCCTGGAGCAACATGACATGGATGAAAGGCTCATCAAAGGCTTTGTTTTTCAGCATTTGAGTATAACAGTATTTAGAAGTATCAAGTGTCTTGAATACAAGAAGCTGCAACGGAGTCTGTGCTAGGCTTTTGAACTTATTACTGAATGTATTTTTCATTTCCGGTTTGCAAATGGATATTTTACCAAATATGGGCTGATTTGAATCATGCAGCTAGTGTCTTATGTTACAGTTTAATCTTTGTAATTACTTTATCATAAATCACAATTTCATTATTTTTGTATTGTTCATTTGTCTTTATCTCTTTTCCAATTGAAACTTCCTCGTTTTCATAAGTCATGAACAATAAATAATAGGCCAGCAAAAATAAAAGAGGATTGCTGTTATAAAATCAGCATCGAGCAGCAAATAGTGACCATGGCAACAGTAAATTAATATGTATAAATATTAGTTCTGTAAAAGTTCATTAGAACTAACAGTTATTTCCAGGATACCTCATATCATGATTTTGATGAATAGCTGCTATCGCCGAAAACGAACGACAACGTGATTAACCGTGGAACCACAGAACTCTTACACTTGAACACTTTACAAAATTTCTTGCATTTCAGGATGAACCGATTGAAGATCATATTTAATACATACGAATGCTTGTAGTATTTTTCATTTACATAAATATATACATTAATATATAAATATTTCATGGGAATGGGATGGACCATCAGGGCAACCGATTGAAGCACTCTGGATGGGGAGAGTGGGAATGCCATTGCTAACAGTTTGTGAATAGAGGGCGGGCTCTTTCCCCGCCCATTGGGGCATCCTCATGTTAGATGGCTTGCTCTTTTGACCAATTGTTCAATCTTGTTGTTGGAAGGAGATTTTTTATATCTCTGTGGATACGTATAAGTGATGTTGCCTATCGACCCACCAAACCCCTTTTTGGCCCTTAGTTAGGTTCGTCCCGAATTCATTATCATCATCCATATGGTGCTTTATTACAAAAGCAATAATTGTTGGCAAACAGTCCTTCGTGACGACCTTGACCTTGACCACCATATCCCTACTTATCTGTACGTTAATTTCAGATATGCCAGTTGTCGAAATGGCCGCCCACTTTTCTGGCATATCTTACCTTAGTATCCAACTCGTCGGTATAGAACCCCATGTTCCAAGCGGTCAAACTGTTTGAAAACGTAAAGTACTTCTCTACGTCCATAACGATGGTGACACCCGGCTTAACGTACTTACGGCGTAGCTTTTGGCATCTTCCCAGGTTTTACTGCAACTGCTTCTCCGTATACTTCGACCAAGATGCTCACTTGGAAGTGTGAAAGTAGTTCGAGGGGTGTGGAAGTAGTTCGCCTCCCTGCGGTGCACCCTGGAAACGTTAAGCTCCCCTTAACGGCTAAACGAACTACAACGGAACAAGCGCCATACGGCGCGGGATCCAACAGGAGGTCGTAAGCGGTCGTGACATGGGGAACAGGGACGATCCTGGGGTAATGCCGCACTCCCAGACGTTCCAACCCCGGACCTGTCCCTGGTTTTCTCGATCGGAGGATGGACCATACGACGCGAGGTTCGGCAGGTACCGTAAGTGGTCGGATAGGGAGATCGCGGACCATCTGGATTGACCACCAGACGTCCCGAACCCTGCTTGGATCCAGGAGCATCTCGATTGAATCAGCGTCAGGTTGGCGAAGCTAACTACTAAAGACCTATGTAGTTAGACACAGTGGGTGCGTAAAGCACACTAGCCCCCTCCCTGAAGTAATGCCGAAAGGTGGTTCCGGAGAGGGCCGGGGCTCGAGGCACGGGTGGGTTTTTAGTGGGTCGAGGAGTTGGCGCCTTCATCCCCACACCCTGAGTTCTTCAGGAGTCTGTTTGCAGATTTTCCATCCCGTCAAAAAAAAAAAAAAGATGCTCACTTGTAACGCTTCACGCCCTCTGCCTTCGGGATTCTGATCACAATGCTCTGCGACGTGTTGAACTTCTTGGTCAGCTTCCTGGTGTCGGCGCCATACTTGTCTCTGGCGGCAGCTTTCCATTTTGTCCGCTTGATTGCGCTTATTCCGCTCCATCGGCGTTTATTGTTGTTAGCCCTCTAGCGTAGAATCGAGCGATCCTGTCGAGGATTTCTTGTGGTCCTCCATCAAAAAGTGCCTTGCCATCTCCGATTTCACATGCTGTCCAAGACGTGCTTCCGGAGAAAAACTATGTTCCTAGAGCTTCATTGCAAACAATTGAAAACGCACTGAGCACGATCAACGAACAACGGAGAACAAAACCACACACAGCTGTTTGTCTCTCTGTGGTCTCTCTGTCGTGTGGTGGAAAACGTGACATAAATTTTAATTTTTCAACAAAACGGACCACCCCGATGTAAAATAAATAAAACACCCTTATGGAATATCGCATATAATATACAGGCAGCTTCCAACGATAATATAGGAAATACAAATGCCAAGAATATCTCAGCTATTCAAATCCGTCATTTCAAATTCAATATACTTGAAAAATTTCCCAGAAGATCGATTTAAAAAAAAAAATTTTCGAGATAACACCAGATCACGATGTTATCTGCATTTCTTATTGAATTTTTTTCGAGATAAAACCAGATCTCGATCCGGGCATTCCATTCAGTAGGTGGAGATTGGTGGAGCTGAGCTCCAAGCCACGTGGCGGGTCATAGGTTGCGGATCATGAACGGCCTCCAGATATGGAGGTCCGATACGAATTAAATGAGCATCCCCGGACAGGCAGTGGAGGCTGACTAAGATGTTAGGGGGGGTTCCAAAATCTTCCAAAATCACACAAACATCCGAAAGCAGACTTGTCAAAGTGACCCGCTATAAGGGTAAAAGTCCAGGGCCTTCGCCAACCTGAGCGTCTGTTTTCAATGTTAGGGATGAACGATCTACGTCCTCGTGCCAGCGTGAGACTCTAAACAGAGCTGTGCACGATGGTTTCCAGCGAGACAGGGGGGTTGGTGCAGGCCCTACAAGCCAGCCGTTAAAAATAATAGTAGTGGAAGCAAACGATCGGCAAACGATGTCGGCAGAACGTTCCAGGTAATAGCTGATCAGCACACCAAACTGAAACGTGAAGCGGAATAGGTTGAATTGAAGGTGGATGCGTCAAAGACTAAGTATCCGTTGGCTGAGGAACGAGCGTGATAGATCTCGCATAGGCAGAACTGTGACAATCGACGGAGATGAGTTGGAGGTGGTGGATGAGTTTGTGGACCTCAGATCATTGGTTACGTCGAATAAAAACTGCAGCAGAGAAATTCGGAAATACATGCTTACAGGAAGTCGTGCCTACTAGAACTCAACAGAACCTTGAGATCTGGTAAACTTCACCCCGTACAAAATATACCATGTACAAAACGCTGATAAGACCGGTAGTTTTCTTCGGGCATGAGACGTGGTCGATGGTCGAAGAGGACCTGCAAGCACTTAGAGTCTTAGAGTTTTCTCACGATGCGTGCTTATGACTATATTTGGTGGTGTATGGAGAAGAACGATGAACCGCGAGCTGGTACAGCTCTATGGCAAACATAGTATCCAGAAAATCGCTAAAGTTGGAAGGGTGCAATAGTTGGGACATGTTATAAGAATGTCGGACAACAACCCTACAAAATTCCAGTCATCTTCAAGGGTAGTTGTGCCAAGCTACTATATCATTGGCAGGTCTACTTCCAGTTGTTGCACGTATTCCCGGGCAACTTCGATTTCTCGTAGTAGCTGAAGGTTAGGTCACAGTATCAAAATTCGACGCATATTGTGAATTGTCGAAAGTTTTGAGTGCATACACGCTACAACCAGGTATTTGTCCAAGTCTAGACTCGCTCTGCGGTAAGCGATGATTATATCGGAGAAGAAATCACTGTTGATTAGAACATGGTCGATTCGATTCTCTGTCGTTGGTCAAAATATCTCCAAGTGGCTTTGTGGATGGATTTGCGTGGGATGAAGCTGCTTCGGAATACTTAACCATGAGAGGCTACAATGTTCTCTGTTTGACCTGGTTATCGATGTGTACATTGGCTTTCATCCTACCTGTACGTTGATTTCGCCCATTTCGATTGTAACGACCCGCCGCCAACAGCAATCGTACAGTTGCCCTAGTTGCCCGTATATTGCTTCTTTTGATCATCAGGTCTGTCTTTGTGTCAGCAAATTACGTTAATGATGCTGTGGGTTAAGGAACGGTACTCAGACGAACATTTCCAATTGTAGTATTTTTATCTTCGCATAGGCCTTTCCGGTACGTATTTAATTCTGCATTATTAACAACGTTTAATTTTTAAAGGCAGATTGTTGAACCTTCTCCAGCAGCTTCTTTCACCGGAGGACTTTCTTATACTTAACTTACCAATCACACCAAGGCCGGTGTGGCCTCTGCTGTACACAAAAGTTGTTTCCATTGTAATCGGTCCATGGCTGTACCTCGCCAACCTCGCTGTCTGCGGAGAGTTCACATGTCGCCTTCTACTTGATCGATCCACTTTGCTCGTTGCGCGCCTCTTCTTCTTGTATCTGTCGGTTCGTTTTCGAGAATCATTTTAACTGGGCTATTGTCCAACATTTTGACAACAACGCCCATTGTGGTCGACCGATTTTAGCGTTGTTCACGATGAGAGAATCTCCCAGGAAGTGATGCAATTCGTGGTTCATTTGCCTTCTTCACTCTACGTTCCGTCTTCCATCTGTACTCCACCGTAGATCGTACGCAGCACCTTCCGTTCGAAGACACCGAGGGCTCGTTGGTCCTTCACTAGCAATGTCCATGTTTCGTAGAGAACAGCCGTAGAAAACAACCGTAGAGAAGAACCGGTCTAATTAATGTCTTGTAGATGGTCATCTTTGTAATTCGGTGAACTTTGTCTGTCCTTAGCGTCCTTCGGAGTCCCTCTCTGCTGGTGTCGTTATCAGTGGTTGAGCTGAGCCCAGATATAAGAATTCGTCTTCTAATTCGATTTCATCACCGTCAATCTGAACTCGTGGTAGGAGGTTTGAATTGCCTTCTCGTGATCCCTTCATGTATTTTGTTCAGTAGTGTGATTGCATGATAATTGCAGCAATCCAGCTTGTCGCCCTTTTTATAGATCGGACACACTATTCCTTCCATTCACTCCTCCGGTAACGATTTTTCCTCATTATCTTGGTAATTGCCAATGCCTCTCCACCGTATTTTAATAATTCGCTTGAGAGTTGGTAAACTTCCTCAGATTTGTTGTTTTTCAACCGACAAATTTCCTCCTCAACTTCCTGAAGGGTTGAGGTCGAGATCCTGTCATTTCCTGTGCGTGTTTCTAAACGTATTACCGTGTCACTTTCGTTCGCTGTAATATATCCGTTCAAGTTCTCGTTGAAGTACTGCTTCCACCTTCAATCACCTTATACTCCCCTGTGGGAAGTGTGAAGTAGTTCGCCTCCCCGCGGTGCATCCTGGAAACGTTAAGCTCCCCTTAACGGCTAAACGAAGTACAACGGAGGTAGCCCCATACGGCGCGGGATCCAGCAAGACGTCGTAAGCGGTCGTGACATGGGGAACAGGGACGATCCTGGGATAATGCCACACTCCCAGACGTTCCAACCCCGGTCCTGGCCCTGGCTTTCTCGATCGGAGGAGGGACCATACGACGCGAGGTTCGGCAAGTACCGTCAGGACGGCGAAGCTAACTACTAAAGACCTATATAGTTAAACATAGTGGGTGCGTAAAGCACACTAGCCCCCTCCCTGCAGTAATACCGAAAGGTGGTTCCGGGGAGGGCCGGGGTTCGAGGCACGGGTGGGTTTTTAGT
Organism: Aedes japonicus; assembly: GCA_034211315.2. Lineage (NCBI taxonomy): Eukaryota > Metazoa > Arthropoda > Insecta > Diptera > Culicidae > Aedes > Aedes japonicus. The sequence goes on from JASCZW010004429.1 coordinate 30,866, forward strand.
GGGTCGAGGAGTTGGCGCCCTCATTCCCACCACCCTGAGTTCTTCAGAGTCTGTTTGCAGATTTTCCATCCCGTCAAAAAAAAAAAAAAACACTCCCCTGTGAGAATATTACCTTCCTGGTCTCTGCACATATCGGCTTGCGGTACGTAGCCTTTGCGCGAGCTGTTCTACTTCTCGAAGAATTTGCGTTACTCTCTTGTGCGGAATTGTTTAGAGATTCACACGGGTGCAGAGGACAATGATCAACCGCTGCTAACATGGAGGAGGACGCTGTTTTAAGCCGCCCCTGACATGGAGAACATACACTCGGATAGGCTGCAACTTTCGAAGAGGACAGTCCCCTTCCCTGTCACCATAAAACCAAGGTCCCACCGGGTTGGTTGCCCGATTTTTCCTATGGTTACCACAATCAGTTCAATAAGAAGACAACGATAGGGCTTCCTAGTTTTCAATACCAGAAAATATTTAAAAACTGAAACCTATTCAGGTCTGTATCCACATTATTCCGGACACCTTCAAATTATTGAAAATTTCGGAAAATTAATTTTCCGAAATACAGTATGCTCAAATCATTTTCAGAAGGTTTGAAAGTCGACAGGAAAACAAAAAGTGATAAAAACAATGAAGGTACTGATCCCACCATGTACCAAAAGGTGAAGAGGATATTGAAGGAAAACCTGAATCTCTCTATTAGGCCTATTGACGCTTAATCACCTTTCCTTTTCTGGCACATGCAGAGGAATGACGGTTTGTTTTCCTCCAAATGATTGTCCTTATTACATGCACTCCTTTGATCTAAATTGCACTGAAGTGTGCGTGCGTTAAACGTCACTAAGCCTCATTCTTGCGGTGGCAACGTTTGTACTGTACATGTGTTGTTCTTGGCGATGAAATTTATGAAATTTATTCTGCTACAACCAGAAAAGCTTCAGCTGAGCATTTCAGAACGAAGAAGGCATCGAAAAAACTACCTTGGTTGGCAAGCAATTTGCACGTGTGGTTGCCAGAGTAAATCTTTCGTAATCACAGGCACAATCAACAGAGAGATTAACCATAAAGAGTGCCTGCAAAAAGTGATTGCAACCCTTCATCAAAACCACATCGAAATATTCAACTCAATATTTAACAAATTAATAGATACCTTCAGTAGTCAGTTACCTATACCTTTCAAAACAAAATTAGATCAAATATGGTGAACCAAGATAACAAGCCTCAGTCAGCAATTATGTTTCCGATGATCACTGTAAAGAAGTACATCATAAATCAATCTTACGTTGCTAAATTTCCAGTCATGTCAACAAAGCCTTAAAATGTCGTCTTATATGTGAAATCTGTCCTCCATCCATCATAGTTTCATAACAAATTTAACGCGAACAATACAATATGATTACATTTACAAAAACTCACACAAAACCAGTCAATATTTGCAGGGCCTTTTCTTTAAAAAAAAAACCCTCACACCGCACGTTTCCACGAAGAAGTGCGATACCTCTTAAATATAAACATACAACTATAAAATGCGTGTTTTACGACACCCGCTTTTTACTTTTCAACAGCATGTGCAAACCATGCAATAAGTATGACTGTAGTGCCGATGTTTAAGAGTGATGACCGAGACGTGTCATGTTTGTCGTTTATTTAATTAATTTAGATTGAGATTATCTTGTAATCTCTCGTTGCTGCGATGCGCTTTGCTGACTGTAAGAAGAGATCAAAGGCCAATGAAACCGAACCGCAAAAGAGAACGACAAGTGCATGCGTCACAAATTGGTGTACAAACAGATCTCTACCCGATTTCGGTAATTGGTTTGTACGTGCCTTTAAAGAGCTCCGAGCACTTAAATATGAAAATCGATCCTTCAATGGCTTGACGTTGTAGAAACTGGCACAACCACCAACGCATAAATCAAACACGGAATGGTATCATCACAAACGAATTTCTATAGATTTAATCTTTAATTTCCGACCGGAAGCAGGCGACGACAATGCGGCCTGCAGAGATACAAACAAACATTTATGTATGTGGAAACTTCTCGATCCAGACAGATCATTTGTTTTGTTTTCTTTGACATCGCAAGCGGAGGTGCTGAGTCCCACGCCGCCCACCGAGTTAAAGCGCAAGTAAATATGAATGAACTTCCTAATTGGCGCTACAGTTCCCATCATGATTTCCAGCAATCACAGCTTTAACCAATTCAGTGTGACAGTTTAACATGTCAGCTCCCATAGTGTGTACTGTTTCATGTGGATTTCTTTCAACATAGTCACACTGAGGTTCTCATTTCCAACAGTCCCAGTTAGAGATGGAAAGATAATAAACTAGCACCGCTTAGTACAATCCCCACCGAGAAAGGTTTTCCCGGTGCCATCAGACGAAAACTAATTAGATCCTTTTTCCTCTCGTTTGCACATCTTTAGATTCTTCACATTGCTCCAGTTTCCACACAACTGATTCAAGTTCACACATAAACCAACTTGAACCACCGTTCGACAGAGTCGATTCTAGTCGAGTGAGATTGAGGCAACCCGCCAAGGGACCAAACCTCCTGCCAGAAGAAGGCACATGCACTGATAAACTACCAACCTACCAAGCTAACCAGGCATGAGAGATAATCAGATGTGCTCTAGATTAAGCTTCCGATTTCGCTTTCCGTTGCCCAAGAGAGCCTATGGTAAACTTGAACCGCTCACATTAGTGTGCTATTCAGCATTCCCAGGATGCAGCTTCACGTACGGATTATTCCCACGAGTTTCTGTCCGTTTGACTGCTTGTGGATTGTGGTGCATAGTGAATAGCATTATTGCACATCGAGGATGAGTATTGGTTTTATAGTTCCGTTGATTTCCAAAATAAGATAAAAAAATGTGCATACTGTCAAGGTCTTCTATTTCAAAGGTGGTGAAACTATCAACCTGCCCCTGAATTCTCCACGTTGTCCTGCAACCAATGGAGCCGATTTTTGTTTGTAGTCAGGGTTTGTTTGTTGTCTACGGAATATTGGCTGTAAAACAGCAAAACTTTCAGAGTGGGTATATGGTACCATCCAGCGTACAATTGGAAACATGACTGTGCCGCATTAAGGTATGCGCACAGCAAAATCTAGCCAAAGAAAAACTCACAGTGTAACACAGTGTAAATTTATAACTCATTTACATCAAAATATTATTATTAGGACTTGTTATATCCGTATGCTCTAACTGCACGTTTGATAACATCCAATCAGTTCTGCACAGTATCCTTAGTCACCCTTCCGGAAGCATTTCCCACTTTTTAGAAAAAAAATCTCATTATTTGCCTCTGCTTTCGGTTTCCCAAAGTTCCGCTTCACAATGGCCCAATATCTTTCAATTGGATGAAGCTCTGGGGTGTTCGGAGAATTACAGTCCATTGGTACAATGTAACGTAGTTTCCTGCTTACCACTCCGGAGCCGCTTTACCATAATGGCAAGATGCCAAATCAGTTCAAAACACCACAAAATTCGTGTGCTCTTGGATGAATGATAGTAGCCGTCAGTAGTTATGAAAGTTTTGCTCTTCAAATCACAAATAGCCTGCTAAAACCATGTAATTTTTAGAGAACTTTGACAACTTTTTGGCCTTGAAATGATCGGCAACCTCGAGGAAGCTGTTTGAAACCTGCTTTGACGTTTGTTTCATCATCCATATTCATTTATTCATGTCAGCGATTTGTCGTACAGCTTACGAGCTCTTGTTTTCGAACCGGTTTCCTGTTTCTCGGTCCTATTTGGGGTTTTTATTACCTTGAACCTATGTCCTGCCGCTTTCTTCACCTTTTCAAAGAAAGAATACGATGTTCAGACCTGCTGGGATTTGAAGTTGTCGTTCCGTTTGCCGCCAGATCCTGGTTTCCGATAGAGAGTCAACCGATCCCGAAAGTGTTTCAAAACGCAACTTACTGTTGAGCGAGGGTCTCCGAGTGATTTTGCTATGTCATGATGCGACATAGACGGATTTTTCACACTTTTGTGCAAAACTTTTTCACGCACTTGTTGTTCTTTCGATTCTATTTTCAAAACAATGCACATTGGGAAAATATGGATCCAAAATCCCATTAATTTAAACGACGCTGGGTAGAAGTCCTGAAAAACTGCTTATCTTATGGGAAAAAATGTGGAGAATCGATTGGTGTTAGTTTCGATCATTTTAACCACAGTAAGTGTCCCATTTTTCCCATTTCTCCCCTCATTTTGGATGCAAACTAGAATTATTACTCAAACACTAAACTTGGTGCTACTATATTGAACCCAAGAGCTGAAGAACTGCATAGAACAAATTTCACTTTGATCGGATGCCAGATCGGATGTTCATTTTATCCGATTCTCCCTTGCACATGCATAAACTCATATACCATGTGGTTTGGAAGATTAGCGCCAGTAATATTGCTCTCACTTGCACTGTACTTACGTAAATTTGTCTGGATAATCGAATGATGATGGTTTCGTTTAAAGTTGACCTCAGCAAAGGACCCCATTTTACCCGAATTTTTTACCCCTTACACGTGAGAAAAAACTCCATACAGTTCTTCAGCTTTTTCTGCCAAGGTACAGTGCATTTGGGTTCAATATAGTAGCACCAAGTTTAGTTTTTGAATAATAATGCTAGTTTGCATCCAAAATGAGGGGAGAAATGGTCTAAATGGGACAAAAATGCAAGGACAGCCCAGTCCAGGGTATTCTTGCACAACATTGCTAGCATCTATTCCTCTGGGACGATGATGACGGCCCTGGTTGTTCCATATTTGGATTAGGATTCAAAATCACTTAAAAATAAAAAATCATCACAAGAGGTGATATTCAGATTTCGTCTAGTGAAATTCATGCTTACCGATTGATAATCAAAACAACAGTGACAGCAGATTTTTGAGCCGCACATAGAGCCGACTTCATTCATTGCAGCAAACAAAATTCAGTTGGCATAGAAGTGACAGCGGTAACCATGAAAACCGAGAAAGTAAACATCATCATTACACTGGGATAAAATCATTTTCACTTCTCATGGATATTTTATGAAAATTCAAGGCACTGATATTGACAAATAAAAATGATGTGGCTAATAAACCATGGCTAGATTTCGCTATGCGCTTATTGAAGTTACCAGAAAATTGCAGTTTCCGTACCTATTCCAGCAGTGAAAATAATTAATCCTTAAATTGGTAATATCAACGAAAAATGCAGGTGGGAAATATGAATGAGTTATGCTATTTTGCTTTTTAAAGCGTGTCCGCATTTAAATTTTGTATAATCACACGAAGGTTATAGGTTTAACGATAATCCAAACAAACCTTTTCATAACATTTATTTTCCTCTAGATCGTTAACACTTTTGCATTAAGATATTTAAATATCATCCTCATGACCAATCTTTCGGGCCTTTAAATTGACTACTGCCATCAAGATTTTGACAAGTTTCTCTCGTCTGGTTTTGTAAGCTTCTACTTTTGCTTAAAGTTTTGAACCAATTTTGACTCTCTTCTCATTTTCCGACAATCAGCTTCCCTTATTGCCCAACATTTCTCGACCGGTTGAAGCTCTGGACAATATGGAGGATTAATGTCCTCTTAGTATTAGTATTAATTTCCTCTTAGTATTTCTTTGTCGTTGTTGAGTAGTGACAAGATGCAAAATATGGCCAAACAGAGTGTTTTGAGAATGTTGTCAGTAGGCGTTTTCTAAGGCATTCTGCTGTGTAGATTTCACTGTTAATATTCCCGCTTGAGATGAATGGTTGGCTGATTTTACCGCATCTACAGATGGCTTGCTAAACGAGATATTTTTTCGTCCCGACTTTTCTCAAGCCCTTTATCATTTCAGTGAGGTTGTTTCTGGGCTTTGAATGACCTCAGTCAACATCTCATTTTAATTTCCTGCACAATTGACATAGCTATATCCACTGTTTTGGCATAATCTCTGACCGACATGTTGGGCTTCCTCTTGTATACTTTCACCACTTGTTTCCCATCTTCTTTGTTGCGTGTTCCCCTCTTCAACTGCTTGGTTGGCTTCCTCTGCACCGTTTTGGCTTGAAGGAACTTGCTGATGACATTCCACACCATTTGTTGCGTTACCGCGACCAAATTCGCGATTGTTTTCTGTTAATGATTAGGATTCTTCAATTTAAAAGTAAACAATATGCACTTTGTCCCGAAGGTGAAATTAACCATTGACAGCTGAATCATACACTGAGAGAAAAGCTCACGTTGACTCAAACCATTGACGCGACAAAGTTGCAAATCTCAGGTGTGCAAATGAAAAGCCGCCGTTTTTTTTTATTAAAACTTAAGACATAATTGTGAAAATTGGTTACATATTTATTCTTGAAAGTAATGACCATCGCTAGCCACAATTTTTTCCCATCTTTCTGGCAGCATACGGATTCCGTGTTGAAAAAACTGTTCATCTCTCGAAGCGATCCATAATTTTACCCAGTTTTTGGCCTCTTCGTATGAACGGAAAGGCGGATATCATTTTGAACTCACCTGTTATCGCACTTCAAATTTAGTTATCAACGTTGAAAAATTTTGTTATCTTATCTGTTATCAATTTTTTTAAGACGATTTTTGGATAACGTTAAGTTCTACCAGCATGCTGACGAATGTTGAATATGACCAGCATGTAATGGTTATAAAATAGATCTTCTCACCAGAAGCACTACATTAGCTATAAGTGCATGAATTTCATATCATGTTGATAACTTATTTTGAAATTATCTCAAGAAATTTGTTCATATCACAAAATTTGTTATCAAAATGAACTCGATGATAATAAAACGAGCAAATATTTTGGTATCCAACGAATATTAATTTGTACTCGCTTTCTTTATTTCGGATTTTTATTTAGCCTAAATGATAACATATTTAGTGATCAAGCACTGATAACCTGATATAAGAACTTGTTATCAACTTGATATAAATCTTTGCACGGGTAGCGAGCTGCTGTGATTGTCTCACCTGATTGCATTAGCTCATAATATATCACGCCGAGTTGGTCCCGCCATGAATGTTTGGCTTTAATGTGGATGTTGATGCATAACTGACCTGTCCACTCGAATTCTTTTGCTTCGGGTTATCGTAATGGCATCTCCAGTAACAATACGATGCGGGAAACCCTTTCTTTTTTTGTCGTTGGAGCAGCAGTTCACACGTGAAAAACGCCTTTCGATGTCTCTCGGCATCAAGTCGTATGGTACAAATTTACTTGCTTTTGGTTCATTTCCAAGGCTTCCAAACGATCTATCTGAAATGGCTTGTCATGTCACATCCACTGAATACACAACTTCGTGTTGCGATTGAAATGAAGCTTCTTGCAGTAATGCCTTAAAATCTTTATCTTCCAACTGTTTCACCGTTAGGGAAGGTTTCTTGTCTTCTACGTCGAAATCATCACTATTAAAGCGTTGAAACCATTTACCATTAACGAAAATACTAATTTTTCTTCTAATTTCTAGTAACATTTACGACACGTTCTTCCGCTGGCTGCAGCTGCACTTCCAAGAGAAAATATCCAATGGGTAGATTTCTACAGCATTTTTTTTTCGTGATGCAATTTGATATGGGCCACCCTTTAGCGTGAAGTTGTGCAAGGCAAGATTTCCATATGTCATTACACTTACGAGTTAAGAGGATAAGTACAAACGTTTGGTATCCCATAGGAATTTCTACAAAAACCCCAAAAGGCTATTTAACAAAATTGACTTATTTGTATGGCCAATCGACTAAGAGTGCCTATTATCATGCCACCACTGTACCTACTCTGTTGCTTACAAGTAGTTGCATGGTTTCACTTGTGGTATATTTTCAAAACAATTTTCCAAAACAAAAGTAATGTGATGATCAAATCTGTATGGCAAATGCTGTACACGAGCAGTGTTTACAGTAATTACAGGAGCAATGAACTGGTTATTGTTTGTGCTGACCTAATTTTTCATTTGATTTTTACGTCCTTACGGCGTGATTATCACCAATTTCTTATAAAACAATAGTTGCTACGCTTCAAGACAGCACACATCCATTTCTCTAACTGGACCAACTTTTGCATCATCTCAAGCAGATGTCACCAAGGGTCAGAGCAGTGTCGTTATTTTCCATTTTTCTCACATTTATTTTCTTCGTCTTTTCGGGTATCTGCCCGGCAACGACGACGGCTACGGCGAATGGACCCACGACCGACGACTGATCGTAAATCTACTCCAATTATTTATGCGTGCCAGTTCTGTTGGTTTTTCGCGACAGGCCGGGCATGAACGTGGTAACATAAAATCACTGCAGCCCCAATGCCAACTGTGAACGTATTTCAGTTAGCATTTGCGAGAGAATTTGTGCTCAAATCAGAAAGAATTATGTGCCCTGGGAAAAAGG
>JASCZW010004430.1:0-42939 GCA_034211315.2 Aedes japonicus
GATTGCCTGCTTCTTTTTCTTCTTCATGTCAAAAAATATGTTTAGCCATTTTCGGTAATATATCATGACTTACCTTTTTCTAAGCACATTCACTGAGTAGAATTTATTTTTTTCTCAATTTTTTAAGAACGTTTTACTATGCAAAACAGTATGAATTTACTTTAAACTGGTAGTTTTTAAAAACCTGGCTCGCTCACACAATACACCAATACAAACTCGCCATTTGCTTCTCAAACTAACACACTTATAAGGACCCATCACTTAATTTTTCCATAAATAATTCGTCTTGATTTCCGCATCTTCACAGCTTTTAAAGTGATTCAGAGCTCTCGTGCTGAATTTTTCTTTCTAAAATAAATCACATTTTGTTCCTTCTAGCACTTTTAAATTAGAAAACTGCTTCCGAAATTTCCAAACGAGAAACAATCCAGGCCACTGTATTGTCCATGTTGCAGAACAGCGCAACTCGTAAAATCACCCGCACCCCAAGTAAAACTTCACGATCCATTTGATCGCATTGCATCTTCGAGATTCTCAACAATATAAGCCACATTTTCGACAGCACACACACTACGCTTCAAGCGAGCCACAGAATCATCGATCATCGACAGTTGCCAGATTTACATCTTGATATTTTTAACTGATGGGTTTTGGCATGCTCAAAAACTGAGATACATCTGTACATAACATGTTGTTTCAGATGTTTTTTTATGCCTTATGATATATTTATTGAGTTGGAAGCAAAATATTTGCAAATTTGCTATGTAACATAATCTACCATGAGCAACAATTTTGATTGAAATAATATTCGTCCCTTATCTGGCAACAATGCTCGTCAGCTGATATTTTCGTTCCGCCCAGTTTCCTCCTATCAATTTGTAAACAATCTGTGCACAGACCCGAGCGTAACTTTGACAAAAATTAAAATTAAATCCGGTGATTAGTAATGCCGCAGAAAAGGAAAGCACAACGCGCGGCGTTAATTCGTGAAGCAACGAAGCGGTTTGCGCAGGAACAGATGGACGGGAATTTTCAGGAAGAATATTCATCGCTGGATCGATATCCAACTGCTCCAGGCGAGGATCCAGGACACTCATCAACGGATCAAAGTGTTCTGTTTGTCGAAGATCCGATGAGTAGTAATTGCGATTCAGAACGTGAAGATGAAAATGGTCAATGGGATTGTGCACCATCATCAAGTGAGGAATCAATCAGTCAACCAATTTTCACCCCCGTTGATTCTGTTGAGTGGAAAAATGGTTGTGATTTGTATGCGAATTTCATCTCGTCGGACTTTTCCGGTGAAATGGAATACAATCGCCGACTACCGGTGATGGAATCCACCGTCGATACGATCCAGTGTTTTAAGGATCAGTGGATTTCAGATCTCACAAATATTCCTCTGTTAGCATCAGGTAAGTGATATTTTATAGATACGCTACTAGAGGATGAATTCGTACATGAATAAGTTTTAATAGTGTGGTTATCACATGCTGTTTTATGACAAACAAATGGCAAATGGATTTATAGTTTTTGAGGTTTATCCGCCTGTCTATTCGGATCTCTTTTTGACGAATGAAAAACTGGTGTCAAATGAAAAACTGAAAATAGCGTCCGTCACGAAATGTTACAAATGAAACGCTTATAATTTAACTAATATTTGATAGATTTTCTAGGTGTTGAAATCGACTTATGTTAACGATTATCATCGTTTAACCGTTATATCTATTTATACATATAAAAATGAAATCATGTCTGTCTGTCTATCTGTCTGACCCTTATAAACTCGGTAACTACTGAACCGATCGGCGTGAAAATGTGTATACAGGCTGTTTCGGGGCTGGAGATGGTCTTTATGATTGTTTGAGACCCCTCCCCTTCTGGAAAGGGAGGCTCCCATAAAAATTAACACACTTTTTTGCATAACTCGAGAATTAATCGAGCAAATAGAACCGAATTTGGCATGTTGGGGTTTTTTTTTTGAAGGCAAACAAATGTTTCAATGGTAGTTTGAGACCCTCCTCTATTCTGAAAGGGGGGCTCCCATACAAATAAATCACAAATTTATGCATAACTTGAAAACTAATCAAGTAAATGCCACCAAATTTGGCAGGCGAAGGTTTTTGAAGGCAATAAAAGTTTCTAAAATGGCTCGAGACCCTCCTCTCTCTGAATGAAGGGGCGCCCATACAAATGAAACACAAATTTCTGCCTAACTCGAGAACTAATCAAGCAAATGGAACCAATTTTAGCAGGTAAAGGTTTTTGAAGGCGAGAAATGTTTCTGAGGTGACTCGAGACCCTCCCCTTTCTGAAAGGGGATCCTCCCATACAAATGAAAAGCACATTTTTGCATGACTTGGGAATGAATCAAGCAAATAAAACCAAATTTGTCATGTGGAGGTTTTTGAACGCAAAAAATGTTTCTAAGGTGACTCGAGACCCTTCTCTTTCTGAAATGGGGGCCCCCCATGCAAATGGAATACAAATTAAAATTAAATTAAACTTCAGGTTTTCTTCGAAAATGTTTTCATAAAAGAAGTGGTTAAGCAAAATGTGCGTATCAAAAACTAATTGTCAACTATAAAATACTGTTTTAATTTTCAAATACATTACCACTTCAAATCTGTTTATAGTTCTATGTATTCTAACATGAAAAAAAAAAGAGTTGTAAGAAAATATCAGACCCACCTCCCTGATTTCATAAATTGTGCCACTTATATCGGTGTTCTTCCAGTCATCTGGTAGCTTATAACCATCACACGATCTATGAGCGTCTTACCGTATTTAAATCTTATAATTGAATGCCATGTTCGTAAATGATTAATTTTAATGTAAATCTTAAGACTTACCACGAAAACAACATCTCACATGTGACATGAAAACCCATTTATCGAAAAGCGATACGCAAGCAATTTCACTTCGTGAGTTAATAAAATATACATTGCAGGACATTTCAATACTTCCCACGAAAACACATGGCTCAAATACGGGTGCACGTGTAGTGGTAAGCTTAAGATTAGATTTTGATTTTCATTTTCTCACACACATGTTCAAATAGATTTACCAATACAAGGACAATTCAATCATTGATTTCGAAAAATAATGACGAAGTCTTCAACCTTAAAGGGTGATACGGTCAACATTTGGTCAAGGGAAAACGCGTGTAAATCGGTGAAATCGTTTATTTAAAAAATCAATTAGTTCAATTAGTATAAAATTCAGGAAAAATATTCAGTTAGGCTTCCGCTTTTCCAAATCCGAATTGCCGGGCCTTACGCTTGACCCCTGCCATCAGATTTTGTACAGCCACCTTGTCCACCTTCTTCGCCGCAGAAAGCCAGTTTGCCTTGAACTGCTGCTCGTCCTTAGCAGTTTTTTTGGTCTTCTTTAGGTTCCGCTTGACAATAGCCCAGTATTTCTCAATTGGGCGGAGCTCTGGCGTGTTGGGAGGGTTCTTGTCCTTGGGAACCATCTGCACGTTGTTGGCGGCGTACCACTCCATGGCCTTTTTACCGTAATGGCAAGATGCCAAATCCGGCCAAAACAGTACGGAACAACCGTGTTTCTTCAGGAAAGGCAGCAGACGTTTATTCAAACACTCTTTCACGTAAGTTTCTTGGTTGACAGTCCCGGTAGCTATGAAAATGCTGCTTTTCAAGCCACAGGTACAGATGGCTTGCCAAACCAGATATTTCTTTGCGAACTTTGACGGTTTCGTGTGCTTGAAAATATCTGCTACCTTTCCCTTCCTTTTGCCGTATAAAACTCCTGTCCCGGAAGCTGCTTGTAGTCGGCTTTGACGTAGGTTTCGTCGTCCATTACCACGCAGTCAAACTTCGTCAGCATCGTCGTGTACAGCCTCCGGGATCGCGCTTTGGCCGTCGTATTTTGTTTATCATCGCGATTGGGAGTCACTACCTTCTTGTAAGTCGATAGTCCGGCTCGTTTTTGGCTCGATGCACGGTTGTAGACGATACACCCAGCTTATTTGCGGCATCTCGGAGAGATAGGTTAGGGTTTCGCTTGAAACTACCGGCAACTCTCTTTGGCGTCTCAGCGGCTTCCGGTTTTCGATTTCCCCCCGATCCAGACTTCCTGGCTGTCGACAAACGTTCCCCAAACACTTTAATTACATTTGTAACGGTTGATTTGGCAACTTTTAGCGATTTTGCCAACTTTGCGTGCGAGTAGCTTGGATTTTCGCGATGCGCGAGCAAAATTTTGATACGCTGCTCTTCTTGCTTGGACGGCATTTTGACAACTGAAGAGTGAATTCCAAAATCAAAATAGGAGCAACATTCTACACACACACCTTCAAAATGAGGGGTGTTCAGGTTTTTTAAATGCAAAATTGAATGAAATACGTCAAGTTGATATTGACCAAATTTTGACCGTATCGCCCTTTATTAGCGTTAAAAAGGTTGCAATTATTCGTGCCGGTCGCTTTCCCTTACTGATAGGAGGAGTTTAAGTCACAATCTGACGGGTGCGACTCTTATGGGACATTAGACCAGCGTTTTGAAGCCAGTATGTAAGAAAATTCTATTGTACGCTCTTGAGATATTGCTTGGTGGCCCTGAAAAGGGCCGTTTGGTTTTATGAAGTCAGTGTGTGGGAAAATTCGCTTGTACACTCTTTATAACTCTTTGGTGGTATCTGAAAAGGGCCTTTTGGTTTAAATGATGACACTGTCACGGTTGCACGTTTTACGATGGACTATCTTTAAGGCCTAGAAGATAGTTGAGGATCTGTTAGGGAATACAAAATTATTAAATTAATGATAGTTTTGCTCATTCTAATAATCATAATCGCTTTAAATTACTAAATGTTTATTCGTATGTCATACTGTGCCTGAATGGTCTGCGTTTCATAATTCTCACCATCGCCGGAACCATCAACAATGTTTTGCTTCGTTTGGGGGATTTCAGTAACGACAGGCTGCGGAGGAAATTCTATAATACGCACATACAAACATATATTTTGACTGATGCCTTGTCTCCTTTTCAACATTCACCATTTTAATACCATACCATTCGAATCATTTGTATACAATCTGAGTTGTAGTATGCCTTTGCATAATTCAACATCAAATAATCAAAGATTTGCAATTTATGCAATTTTAGCAATTCTGGATTTCAAGGGTAATAATAAACATTGAAATACTCTAGAATTCAAATTACGATAAAATTCGTTATCAAAAATATCCGACAGGTTTAATGATTGTTATGAAAACACAATAATCAATTGCAAGATTTTCAGATGTGTAAGCGTCTCAAAAAATGTTCAAAGTTCAGGAAGTTTTATCAAATAGAAAATAACAAAAATTATCTTGCAGTTGTTATAAGGTTATATACAAGTATATAGAGTACATGTCCCTTGACTCAGTCGATTATGTAGCGCACGATTACAATTTTAACTATAACTCATACAATAATTTAGCTAGAAACGATATTCAACTAGTTATACCTTTGCTAAGACATGCTTAACAAGGCGTTTGCTGTACTGGACCATGAAAAGTCACCAACAAACATTATTGAGTCGAAAACATTCGATGGATATGGATATCATTAAGGATTCTTGTTCGAAAGAATTTCAGTAAAGTTTGTTTATTTCATCGCTCAGGGCATTTATTAATATTATCGTTCCGGGCATTTGACTATATTCGGTATACTATACGGAATATAAAGCTACTTTATAACATCTAAATGACTTTCTCATGTGATCAATCGGCCATTCCATTTCAAAACATTAAAATTCCCACTATATTCATTTAGTTATATAGGTGTTGGTATGAATAAGCCCATCCAAAAATACACAACCGCTCACTCTTACTTTTCCATTGAAAACTTTTATATTCTACATTTTACTATGTGATGAATACATTAGGCCATAGTTGGGAATATAAGGTTAAATTCGTACCTAAAATATGGTCTATGGTTTTTTTGTGAAATTATTATTCATGTTTCTATGTGAATGTCAGGTAAATTAGTGAATCCATTATGGCTTAAACGTTAAGGAAATCGAAATATAGATAAATATTTTAGATCTCGCAGAAGAAAGAGAGTGAGTTTTATAAAATATCATTATTCTTTGCAATGAGTATGGGAGAAAAGGTTGGTTAATGTTTGATAAATTCTTTTAAATATAAAATAAACACCTGATAAAATAATCACGCATTAAAACATGTTCAGCGCATTAGTTGTATCGATATCATGTGTAGGTCCATAGGCAGTAAAAGCATGCTGCACATGTTATCACCAGAATACAATTAATACTATGTTGACATTTATTAAGACAGGAAGCCCAATGATGACATGCACTTTGTCAAGTTTATTTTAGTTTAATAGATACCAATCTCCTACCTCAAATTGAAGGACGTTCTCCAGCGTCCAAACTTCTTTGCAATGGGTATGGGAGAAAAGGTTGGTTAATATATGATAAATTCTTATAAATATAAAATAATCACGCATTAAAATATGTTCAGCGCATTATTTGTATCGATATCATGTGAAAGTTCGTATGATGTAAAAGCACGCGGCGCATGTCATCACCAGAATACAATTAATACTATGTTGAAATTTATTAAAACAGGGAACGATAACATAAAGAGATATTCAATTACTATGATGACATGCACTTTGTCAAATTGATTTAAATTTAATAACTATCAATTTCCTACCTCGAGTTGAAGGACCTTCTCCAGCGTCTCAACTAGTTGTTGGCAACGCATTACCTCTTGCTGCTTTCAATTTCGCCCGATAACTACGAGCTCGCTCGGCATCGGTGCATGGTCGTTTCGGAGGATTTCCCGTATGTTCGCTCTTTATGCGCTTCCTGAATCTGCGCAAGCGTTCTGGATTAAATCGGTTAAGCATTCTCACTTTCACTATGTTTCTCAATACGTTTTTCTTCCTAGACTCTATCCAACGCGAATCGTTAACACAACAGAACAACTGTTTATAACACACTACTAATTGGAATTTACAGAGAATGTTGGTTCGGAAAATCATGTTCGACATCGAAAATGGTGTCCGTGATAGGGAATTTGTGTGATTTAAGGTATCCGACGAAGGGAAAACAAGTTTTGCTAATACTACTGGCTGCCAATCGACAATTTGAAACGAAAATCGCAATCAAACAAACTCTCAAGCTGAGAATATTAAATTGAAAATAGCAAAGATCGATTTGTATCTGGTAGGATTTTTCGGTGAAAATAAATCAAAGCAACCGGCAGGCTTTGATTTATTTTCACTGATTTTATGGATCCGCTGCATAGCACACTGTTGCCTAGTAACGATTTGGCAAAATCCAATATGACTTTCAATCGACCGAAATGTATTGAAAAATAGAATTGTCCTGCTCGCCTTCCATGGAGGCTCTCCCGCAAACAGTAGCGTTTTTGTAGTCGGCACTAGATTAAATGACGCACAAACCGAACGAAATATTAATTTAATTCTTACATAAACAACTCTCTGAACTGGATTGGTTGTCCTCAAAAGGACAGATTATCAATTTATGGATTGCACCAATCAGCTGGGCTGACGGCTCGCCCTCCATGGAGCACTGAACAAAATTTACGATTAGTTCTTTAATAAACAACTCTTTTATTTTAATTTATTGTCCTCAAAAGGACAGATTATTTCCACCTACTGCTGCTCGCCCCTAAGGACGCTTTTCCCTAAACAGCAGCGTTTTCGAAGTCGCGGCGAAATAATCGCCACGATGAGGTAAGATGGCGGCTTGCTCAAACCGACGCGATTATGCGCCCCCATAATCAGCCATTTTACCTCATCGCGAGCCTCAGTACAAATCACCACCAGCTGCTACGCGAGCACCATCTGCTACGCGACCACCAGCTGCCTCTGCGACCAACTCCGCTGCGAGACGAATGAAGCTGCGACCAGCTACCAGCGACCAGCTCTGCACAGCGTCAATGCTGCCAAACGACTGAGGAAAATTTTTCCTAAGTGTTTCTTCTATGCTGTTCTCAGCTGCATGCGAGACGTACATGGGGAGACAAATGATATGATTGGTTAAAGTCCCTCTCTAACACAAAGAAGAAGAAGATGATGCAAGACGTTCCTTGCTTCGATTTGAAATCTGTGATAGGCAATTTGGTAAATTTACTCTGCAAAATGACATTATAAGACATCACCTTATATTTGCGTTATTTTCAATAGTTTACTATTGTTTGAGAATGTTGTTTGACAATTGAACTGGAGCGCGGTAAAATTTCCGACCGATTGAAGAAGAAATCATGTAAATCTATCGTGGATGTTTTGAGTTATTCACGTACAAAACGAACGGTTGTTCGTGACGGTCGCAATATTTTAGATTTTCATTTGACACCCTACCCTTGCCGTAAGACGTAGTCTACGTCAAAAACAAAGTTTTTGCAGCTGAGATATTATCGAAGTGGCGAACCAGCCCAGGAGGCTGAAAGCCACGATAATAAAAAAAAAAAAAAAAGCTGAGATATTTACGAAAAAGAAAATCTATGAAGAAAATCGATCAAAGCGAAAAAGCCTTTTTGAAAAAATGATCTTAGATTTTTTCGGTAAGGAAATTTTGTGTCGCTGGCTTTCACGCTCATTCAGATTTACCAAATATTGAGTAACTTGTTCCCATTTTCATAAAACAGCCTGAAACGTCAAAATATGGGTGAAGCGATTTATGAAAGAGGGGTAAATCTTACTAGGTTCTTAATTAACAGTGTACTAATTCGATTTTTGCTCACCATGCAGCGCTACTTGTGTCTCCTGTGAATCTCAAGAGTCGCGTATCTTGTTGCATTATGTTATCTTTGCTTTCACAAAAAAAAAACCCCATAATCAGTCGAAAATATCCACTAGAAATTTACTTAACGTTCATGTGATTCAGGAAGTAGAAAATGCTTTGCAAAATCAAGTGAATCTTATGTTTCCAATGAAATGTAAATGATTAGTCATGAAAAATTTGTTTGTCTATGTCATGTAAAATTCACTTATTATAGTATTGAAAATATCTACATGTGTTTCCAGTAAAAGCTAAGTGAAATATGTTTTCAGTGTTTTGTCCTTCATCAAATTGCATCACGGAAAAAACGCTGTAGAAAAAACCCCATTGGGTATTTTGTCTTGAAAACTTGGGTAGAAGTAGTTCAGATTGTGTTTTGTTGTATATTTGTCGCTGTCAGTTTTTCGATAATTGGAAAAAATGCGTCGAAAAGTGACGTCGCGAATTGATATTTCGCAAGCGCATGTAAAATCCTCAACTCTCTCATCGGGACATCGGAAAACAACTGGGAACCGTGTAGTCAACGGTGAGTCGTGTGAATTAACTATGAAACTCTCAGCATCGAACGGAAGTAAAGATGCGGTCAGAATGAATGTTCTATTAGTGGCCAGAAAGTTGAATTTGTCAAAATTTTTCGTTCAGAGAGCCAAGGATCGGGAGGACTACATACGTACGAAGTTCAGAAGGCTCCAAATCGCGATGGACGGGCAAATACGCTGGATCACGGGCCCGGAAACTGTACACCCAGAAGCTGATGCAGCCTCATTGTCTCATCGTGGATGATGAGACTTAAATCAAGCCGGACTTCCGACAGCTTCCGGGGCTGCTGTTCTTCATCGCCTAGCACAAGTTTGATGTTTCGGAGGAAGTAAGGAATCAGAAACTTTCGTGACTACCGGAACTGTAAACGGGGAGATCTACCTCAAGGAATGTCTTCAGAAGCATCTGCTTCCTATGTTGAAGCAACACGAGGGCTCTATTATCTTCTGGCCAGATCTAGTTTTGTACCACTATTCAAATGTTAAGTTGGAGTGCTACTAAGCCAACTTCACTTTTGTACCCAAGGAAATGAAGCCCCCCAACGCACCAAAAATTACTGGGCTGAAGCAGACACTACGGAAGCATCCCAAGGAGGTCAAATCTGAGGATGACATAGAGAAAAATTGGATTTCTGTACAGAAGAACCTGCCGCCAGATATTGTACAGAACCTAATGAGTTGAGTTAACCGTAAGGTGGCGACCATATGGTTATGGTTTTGAAGTTGATTGAGATAAATATCCAAAAAGCATACTAATGGGTTATTTTCTTTTGTCTGAAAGTTTGAACAACATCGGTTACCTAAGTTATTTTCTACAGCGTGTTTTCCGTGGTGCAATTTTCTGTGGGACACCCTTTACCTGAAACACCGTTGCGTGAATTCGTAAAGGAAAAAAATACGTTTTCCAAAATTCGTGACTCAAACGATTTGAACGATTTTTTTCGTGTAGAAAAAGTGGATAAAGATGGCTGCCAATATCATAAAGACTTCATACTAAGCTTTCAATAATAACACCTGGATTGAATGCTTACTGTATATTCTCCCCATGCAGGGTAGATGTGCCAGTTATGGAAAGTTGCAAATACGCAATGATACTGTTCCGTTAAAATTTCATGTACCACAATCGGCTCGACTAGCACCGTTCCTTAATTGGAACAGATTTATTACATCTACACTGGATCGATTTTTGAAATCCTGCCCGATTGTATCCGGATTATAATAACTCTGATTCCACGAAGACGGCAGAAAGTTCCATACAAATCTGGCATTATTGGTGCACATATTCACCCCCTCAATCTGTTCTGCAAAAGCCCTTTATCAACCTCTCCTTCACCAGGCAGAAAAATAGGCATTAAAAGCCAAAATGAACGATGATGAATGACGACAGCCGTTTGGGATTCTCTGGCATTGAAAGCCCAGACCGAATCCGACCCAAATGGGCCGTTTGTTGATGCGAGCAACCGTTTTGCCTATAGTTTCGCTTCTCGGTTCTTTTTCCGGATTCACTCGATTGCAGCAAGCACGCGCGTCACTAGACTGGGAATTTGCTTCTTCAGTGTTCTGGGTCCATGCAGAAAATGAAAGCACGCTACTCATCTTGTTCCTCTTTATGTGTGTGCAACAAGCCTCATTCAGCATCCATCGTCAGCCAGTCAGTCAGTACCGGGCTCGGTTGTCGTCGAGAGTGGGAGAAAGCAGCACTTCAAAAACCGATTTCATTTCATTTTGTTGAGGAATTACCATCTTTTTATTCCCCCGCTGTTCTCATTCTTCTCCGCTTTCCTCTCAAGTCCGCTGGGACTTTAAATGGCATTCCAAAGACCCCAAAGGAAAGCCCGGGCGAGCGCAACGCAACGACGGAGAGCTTCACGAGAATTATAATACGAATATCTGCCGGAAACAGATTGCCTTCTTGGATGTATTGTTTCCTTTGTTGTCGGTTGAATTTGCCTTGGAGTCAGAATCTGACAACTGGAAGCAGTTTCAGCTCTATCCGCAATCGTAGGTAGCTATGAGAGCGCCTATCGTACTTAGATGAGCCTGGCATAATTCTAGTGGTTGTGTGTTTGTGTGTGTGTATGTGTGACCAAATCATCGCTCATTCTTTACTGCTTGTCAAAAACTGACGTTAGTATCGTCGTCGTCCTGAAAATGTCGAGATATCTGCTTGTAGAAAAGAAAACAGGAGACTCAGAAGTGGATTACATTTTAAAACCCCTGCAACCGAAGCGTGAAATTTCGTTAAGTGAAAATGAGAACGTACATCACTTCCGGTTCGGCTGCTGCATGCTGGATGCGAGGTGGGAGAGAGGGCGGGGATGAGAGTTTAACGACGCGATTCGTTCGTATGACGGTGCTGTTTAGTAGGGTCAATCACAATAAGAAATGCGATTGACAAGAAATCTTATGTCTTACTGAGGCATACAGAGACAATCAGATCTCCCAATGGCTTGGTGGTGATTCTTGATTTAAGTTATAAATCTATAAGTCTGCCCTATATCTGTTATTGGACGCTTCAATAATATTAAAGTACCGTAAGGCGGAGTGGCTTTGACAAGGAATACTGAACGAAAATAACACAATTCGATTCTTTAGATTTTTTCACGGAAGATAGGCTGTTTGTAGCCAAAAACTTTGGCAGCGATTGTAGCTGAAGAAGGTACGAACAAGAAAATCTCAAATTAATGGGGAAATTGGGCAAAATAAGCCACTTTCCGAGCTCGGAACTGAATGAAACTTGCACCATTCGATTCCTCAGAGTTTTTAATATGAAATAGGATTATATGCGGGCAAACCATTCAGCGGCGATTGTAGTAAAATTGATGCCAACTAAAAAATAAAACATTTTTAGGGATAAATGTGGTAAAATGGACCATTTCCTGGGCTCGGCGCAGGCTGAAAATGGCACCATTCGATTTATCAGTGTTTTTCACGTACGGCATGGTCTTTTTCATGTAAAAAATTCAGCGGCTATTGTAGATATATGAATAAAAGCATAAAAACACACAAAGATTAGGTTAAATGGGGCAAAATGGACAGTTTAACGATTCTGTAACTAAACAAAAATAACACCATTCAATATTTTAGATTTTTTCACGGAAGATAGGCTGTTTGTAGCCAAAAACTTTGGCAGCGATTGTAGCTGAAAAGGTACGAACAAGAAAATCTCAAATTAATGGGGAAATTGGGCAAAACAAGCCACTTTTCGAGCTCGGAACTGAATGAAACTTGCACCATTTGGTTCCTCAGAGTTTTTAAAATGAAATAGGATTATATGCGGGCAAAAAAAAAAACATTTTTAGGGGTAAATGGGCTAAAATGGACCATTTCCGGGCTCGGCACCGAGCTGAAAATGGCACCATTCAATTTTTGGCAAATATCTCATAAATTGGTGTATCTGTGGGAATTTAGGTCCGTTTTCCCACTGTGCGATGGTTCATACCTTGAAACTACGACCATTGGTTTAGAACTGTCAACCGCTGGCATTGTAGTAGGTAAATAATGCGCATAGTTTAGAGAAAAATGATTAGGTGAGATTTTTATTGTATTCTCTTCTGGATTCGTAATATTAAATCCTTTGATTCTCTACCTAAAATTTAGTTGAAAGATATAAGTTTCTAGTTTCAATCAGCGTTGCCCTTTATAATGCCACATACACATTAAATTCATTATATATACAAAATAACAGGTAGATATGAAAGCTTAATACTCACAGTAATTACACTAATTGTACGGGTTGTCATGCAAGTACGGACAGATTTATAAATAGAAGAAGAACACTAAACGTAAATACCTATCCTGCATTCTTATGAATTTAAACTAAATACGGTTGGCACTCTAAACATTAAAATTGTTACTTCACAATACGAAGCATAAACCTACAGAACCTTACTTAAAAAAATATATATATTCATTCACCCAAAGGAGTTTTATAACTCCCTGCAAGAATAAACGGTACAAAATCGGAATATTATTTGGTGGGTGTTGACCAAATTTAGATTTTTCAGATATAATCTTAAATGGGTTATAGAGTATTTTTCATATATCTTGTAAACTAACATCCTTGTTCCATCACAATATTTTCAATTGTGATGTGTTCAACTCAATAAGTAACTTGAATTGTAGGTGAGTTTGGAAGAAGTGGAGCTAGGAGTACACTGGTAAACAATAAATATTGCATAAGTTTTTGTTTTGTTTTATATTCTCCGATGCATGGAGCAACAATTATGATGTAGAAGGAGATGTTCGCTCATCACCATGAGGCACCAAGAGTGGACAGTAATGTTTGCTAGAATGATAGATATGAAGAGAAAGTGTTGAAAGTTCCGTCAGTGTATGGCAGGTTGGAAATAGAACAGATCTTTGAAAATTGAGCGAAAGGGCATGTGTACAGTGGAACTCGGAGCATACATTGAGAGTACCCTAGCAAAGTAAAATAACAAACTAATATCAAATAAGTTTTGTTATCTCAGATATCATTTAGAACTCATATTTTATTGCATAACAAATTTAGTTATCAACATCGACAAATTTTGTTATCATCTGTTATCAATTTTAAAAGACGATTTTTGACGAACGTTACTGAATTTTAACAGCATGGTGACGAATGGTGAATATTTCCAGCGTGTGATGGATATGAAATTGAGCTTCTTACTAGAAGTACTGCTTCAGTTATTCGTGTATGAATTTGATATCATGTTGATAACATAATTTGGTATTATCTCAAGAAATTTTTTCATATCACAAAATTTGTTATCAAAATGAACTCTAAGATAATAAAACTAGTTAAAATTATGATTCCAACGAATATCAAATTGTTATCACTTTTGTTATTTTGGCTGTTTATTCAGTGATAAACATACTTAGTGATCAAACACTGATAATCTGATATAAGAACTTTTATTGATTTGGTATAAACCTTTGCTCGGGTAGCTCAGCGGAAGAGATAAAAGAAATGAGCTTTCATATAATTTGTTTATAGATCAAACCAATAACTAACCTTTAAACAACTCATTAATTATAAAAGGTGGCAGTAACAGTATGGACCAGTAACATTTTAAGATTAAGGGGCTATTAAGCAAAACAGCTGACAAAAACAATAACAATAACAATAACAATAACAATAACAATAACAATAACAATAACAATAACAATAACAATAACAATAACAATAACAATAACAATAACAATAACAATAACAATAACAATAACAATAACAATAACAATAACAATAACAATATCAATAACAATAACAATAACAATAACAATAACAATAACAATAACAATAACAATAACAATAACAATAACAATAACAATAACAATAACAATAACAATAACAATAACAATAACAATAACAATAACAATAACAATAACAATAACAATAACAATAACAATAACAATAACAATAACAATAACAATAACAATAACAATAACAATAACAATAACAATAACAATAACAATAACAATAACAATAACAATAACAATAACAATAACAATAACAATAACAATAACAATAACAATAACAATAACAATAACAATAACAATAACAATAACAATAACAATAACAATAACAATAACAATAACAATAACAATAACAATAACAATAACAATAACAATAACAATAACAATAACAATAACATCTTCGGCAACACTGTTGATTAAGATCGTTGTGTTATTTACTTCCCTTGTTTTGAACCCAAATTTCTTTTGCCGCGAGTAACAACAAATCCAAGAGTGTGTGTTTTTCGAATTAGTTTTGTTCCCTCTCTTTGTTGTTTTCATTACCGAGTGGTTTCTGTTCTCACAAAGTGAATATTGTACTGCAATTGTTTTGTATGTGACGCTGTGTTTCTGTGAAAGCTGTATTAATCTCTCGCTATCTGACGTCATCGCTGTTTACATAAAGATCAGCGCCATCTGTGGGCGACTAGCTGCGTGTATTCAGCAAAGCTCTCTTGCGCGTCGTATCCATCTACTGACCGACTCTTGTAACATGGATTCAAATTGCTACCAGTGCTCCAAGCCGGTGAAAACCATTGAATATTTGCAATGTAGCGGATTTTGTAACCAGTCAGTACATATCAAATGCGTTGGTTTGAAAAGACCGACTATGGATTTCATCAACGAACACAGTAACTTGTTGTGGTTCTGTGAAACTTGCATTAACCAGCTACACGCCATCAAACAAAATCCTTTGAAGTCACCATCCGATGTTGTGAATGCGATTTCGGCGAATATCAATGCGTCGCTGGCCGAGCTGAAGAACGAACTGAAAGAAACTAAGGTGTTAACAAAATCTATTGCTGATAAAAATCAACCTTTGGACTCGGCTGTGTTGACAAGAATCCAACCATGGCCAAGTCGCAAGCGACCTAGAGATGCTGCTACAAGGGGTACACCAAAATCACGACCAGATGAGGCACTGATTGGAGGCACGAAGTCGGTAGAAAAAGTTGGCATGACTGTCGAGACAGTTGCAAAACCACCAGAGAAATTCTGGATTTATTTGTCTAGGATTGCTCGTCACGTGACCGAGGATGACATATGTGAGTTGGCGAAAACTTGCTTACAAACCAAAACCGACATTGACGTGCGAAAGCTGGTGCGTAAAGATGCCGATTTGAAACAGTTTGCGTACATCTCTTTCAAAGTTGGAGTTCTTAAAGATCTTAGGGATATTGCGTTGGATCCTTCCATATGGCCGAAAGGAATCTTTTTCCGAGAATTCGAGAACCATCAATCTGAACGGGATTTTTGGGGACCTGCAAAGGTTCCCCGAACAGACGACGGGACGTTAGCAATGGATGCCTTGGTGACTCCATCGCATTAGTTAATTTCGAAAATCCAAACGCTAAATTCCACCCCGCCTGCAGCGATGTTCTCCAAAGCCCCCACAGTAGTTCGTTTGCAGCACTGAGCGCCTCCTATAGTCATTTTTCAATAACGGAACGCACGACAAGAAGCACGATGGATGCCCCTAAGCCACCCGTCACAGTCGAGCACCGTCGGTTTACTAGCATTGCTGATTGTTCCGGCCAACCTAGTCGTTCCGTTCCTGTGTTCGGTGTTGGTGAGGGGGTCATCCACCCTGCTTGCTCAGGCAAGTACCATATTATTATTGAAAATCCAAATCCTGAATTCCGCCCCGTTTGCAGCGATGTTCTTCAAAGTCAATCTGAAAAACAACTGGACAGTAATGATAAATCTTCGACCAATCGCTACGAGACAGCAAGATCACAGTGTCAGCCGCTCCGGACACCAGGACGCGCCGTAGGAAGCTCTTTGGAAGCCCTCGAGCCCTTCGACCCAGTCCTGCCACATGCTGCCGTCGTTCTACATAGTCGTCCTGGTCCTGTTGTCGAATGTGGTGAGAGGGTCTTCCAGCAACCTCTACCCGGCGAGTATTCCTTCGCTTCTACGAATGTCCAGAGTCTGATCGAAACCACTCATTCTAGCCACAACCATCAGCCTCGTCCTACGGCTGATCAATCGGGCGCTCATCCATCTGCCCCCGAGGACCAAGACGCTGCAGCTGCTACTTCGAATGTCCTGGTGTACTACCAAAATGTTGGTGGGATCAACAGTTCCCTTGCCGAGTATCAATTGGCCCTTAGTGATGGTTGCTATGACATTTACGCTCTCACCGAGACCTGGCTTAACGGGAATACTACGACGAATCAACTCTTTGACGATTGCTACAACGTTTATCGACAAGATCGGTCACCTTCTAACAGCAACAAGAGTATCGGTGGCGGTGTTCTGCTAGCTGTTCATTCCAGATTCAAATCCCGTTCGGTCAATCCTCCCAATAGCACATCGGTGGAGCAAATATGGGTTGCATTGGCTACCGACGATGCTTCGCTCTACGTTTGCGTGATTTACTTTCCCCCGACCGAGTAAATGACGCAATTCTAATCGAAAAGCATCTTGACTCGCTGAACTGGGTCGTTTCGCAGTTGAATCAAGGGACAAGGTGATGATTCTCGGCGATTTCAACTTAAGCACGATTTCTTGGCAGCAAAATTCTCTTGGGCACTACTTTCCTATCGTTTCGCGATCTACGATTGGCATGACATCACGAGAACTGCTTGATGCGTATAGTACCGCTCAACTCAGGCAGCAGACTGGCGTTCAAAACGAGTATAATCGCATGCTTGACCTGTGCTTTGTTAGTGACGATTTGTGTGAGGATTGCACAGTTATTGAAGCACCAGCACCGCTAGTAAAAATCTGTCGGCATCATCCACCATTAATTTTGAAACTTGCGGTAAATCCATTGTGTCGCTTCCGTGATTCCTCTGAAAGTGTTTTCTACGATTTCAGTAAGGCCGATTTCAGCGGAATGAACGATTTCTTGGGACTTGTTGACTGGGACGAGATTCTTGATGTTTCTGACGTCAACCTCGCTGCATCGGCAGTGTCGGGTGTACTGCTATATGCCATTGATCAGTTTGTTCCAGTGAGGACGAAACATCAATCACCTAAACCAGCTTGGTCGAATTCCGCTCTCAAGCGCCTCAAAAGAGTGAAGCAGGCAGCTTTGAGACGGCACAGCAAATATCGAACGGATTTCACAAAATTGTGTTACGTGGAAGCGAATGCTGAGTACAAGCAATTGAACGATCATCTCTATAACGCTCATCAAGACCGTCTACAAAAAAGCCTTAAGTCCAACCCCAAAAGCTTTTGGCGTCATGTCAATGATCAGCGGAAGGAAGTCGGTTTGCCCTCCACGATGACGGATGGTTTACTCGAAGCTGATTGCATCGCCGATATTGCCGATATTTTCCGTTCCCAATTCAGCAACGTTTTCTCCGACGAGCTGCTCGACCCGCAGGACATCGCGCTCGCCACCAGTAATGTGTCCCGTCTTCCTGCCTCCGGAATGCATTATGCTATCACCAATGACATGGTAATTGCAGCTGGCAAGGAATTGATGTCCTCATCGGGATGTGGTCCGGACGGCATTCCATCGCTTGTATTGAAACAGTGCGTGGATTGTCTTGCGTCTCCGTTAGCAAAGATATTCAATCTTTCTTTGTCCACTGGTATATTTCCGAACTGTTGGAAACAGTCATATGTTTTCCCAGTGTTTAAGAAAGGTTGCAAGAGAACGGTCTCAAATTACCGGGGCATAGCTGCATTAAGTGCAGTATCCAAGTTGTTTGAGATGATTATTCTTCGGAAGCTAGTGCAGAGCTACGCGCACTATTTTTCGCCGGATCAGCATGGATTCATTCCTAAACGTTCGACATCGACTAATTTGACGTGCTTCACCTCTTTCTTGGTCAAGCAACTTGAAAACGGTAATCAAGTGGATGCTATTTACACGGATCTCTCCGCTGCGTTCGATAAAATGAACCACCAGATAGCAATAGCCAAGTTTGATAAGTTAGGCATGAGCAACAACTTGCTTATCTGGCTGCGATCCTACCTAACCGATCGTAGTATGTCCGTCAGAATCGGTGATCACGTTTCGTCACCATTTAAAGTTTTGTCCGGCGTGCCTCAAGGCAGTCACCTTGGGCCGTTTTTGTTCCTGCTTTGCATGAACGATGTCAATCTCATCCTCAAATGCCTAAAACTCTCATACGCCGATGATTTGAAGCTGTTCTACGCGATAAAGCATCCACCAGACGCCGTTTTTCTGCAACAACAGCTGGGGGCGTTCACTGAATGGTGTCGCATCAATCGGATGACATTGATCGTGTCCAAGTGCTTGGTGATTTCATTTGGCCGTAAACGCGAACTCTACCAATTCGGTTATGCTTTGGCAGGATTTGAGCTGCAGCGCGAAACGACGGTTAAGGATTTGGGGATTCTCATCGATTCCAAAGTGACCTTCAAAGACCACGTAGCATACGTCGTGTCTAAGGCATCATCGCAGTTAGGCTTCCTGTTCCGTTTTGCCAAAAAATTTAAGGATGTTTATTGCTTGAAATCGCTTTACTGCGCAATCGTTCGCCCTATTCTGGAATATTGTTCGGTTGTCTGGTCTCCATATTACCAGAATGAAATCCAGCGTGTTGAGGCAATCCAGCGGAAATTCATTCGATTTGCCCTACGTCATTTCAGGTGGAGAGACCCGTTAAATCTACCCAGCTATAGCAGTCGGTGCCAGCTCATCAACCTTCAACCACTTGATGGAAGGCGTAACGTGGCAAAAGCATGTTTTATTGGCGATCTCCTGCAAGGGAACATTGATTGTTCGAGACTGCTCAGCATGTTGGACATCAACATACGCCGCCGTAATCTACGCGCACATGCATTCCTGAGCCTTCCCGCGGCAAGAACCAACTATGGGCTCCATGAGCCAATACGCAGCATGAGTCGTCTTTTCAATAGTTGTTACTTTGTATTTGATTTTAATGTACATAGGGAAACAAATAAGTGTAGTTTTAGACGTATTTTTTGTTAATTTGATTAATTTTGTAGTTTTGTGATGTTAGTTTTAAGATGCCGGTCATTGGGGCAAATATTTTACCTGTTGACTGTAATAAACAATAATAATAATAATAATAACAATAACAATAACAATAACAATAACAATAACAATAACAATAACAATAACAATAACAATAACAATAACAATAACAATAACTATAACAATAACAATAACAATAACAATAACAATAACAATAACAATAACAATAACAATAACAATAACAATAACAATAACAATAACAATAACAATAACAATAACAATAACAATAACAATAACAATAACAATAACAATAACAAAAACAAAAACAATAACAATAACAATAACAATAACAATAACAATAACAATAACAATAACAATAACAATAACAATAACAATAACAATTACAATAACAATAACAATAACAATAACAATAACAATAACAATAACAATAACAATAACAATAACAATAACAATAACAATAACAATAACAATAACAATAACAATAACAATAACAATAACAATAACAATAACAATAACAATAATAACAATAACAATAACAATAACAATAACAATAACAATAACAATAACAATAACAATAACAATAACAATAACAATAACAATAACAATAACAATAACAATAACAATAACAATAACAATAACAATAACAATAACAATAACAATAACAATAACAATAACAATAACAATAACAATAACAATAACAATAACAATAACAATAACAATAACAATAACAATAACAATAACAATAACAATAACAATAACAATAACAATAACAATAACAATAACAATAACAATAACAATAACAATAACAATAACAATAACAATAACAATAACAATAACAATAACAATAACAATAACAATAACAATAACAATAACAATAACAATAACAATAACAATAACAATAACAATAACAATAACAATAACAATAACAATAACAATAACAATAACAATAACAATAACAATAACAATAACAATAACAATAACAATAACAATAACAATAACAATTACAATAACCCTGCAAGAATATACGTTACAAAATCGGAATATTACTTCTTCTAGTCTGTTAGGTTGATTGCACATCACGAGGGTGTGTGAGGAAACTCGGTGGTGTGTAAAAATCCCTTGTGCTGTTTTCAAAAATCTTTGCACGTCTTTAGTCTTGGAAAGAGCAAGGGACAAGGTAGAAGGGGATTTCATTCCACAGTGAAAGTAAGTTATGTAGGATCAGATGTCAGGTCAAATGTCAGGTTACAATCAGTTTAGTGCCTGATAGGAGTTAATCTGGTAATCGGATTGTATTATGATTTTTGATGGTATGTCGAAAGGAGTTCCTTTCCATGAAGAGATTAAAGAGTGTATCGAAAAGAAGTTGGCAGCATTGATTTTTGAATAAGAAGAGTTTTCGATTTAGAAAAACAACCTTATGTTGCATTGGTTTGTTTGTATTAATAAAAATCATAGTTTCTGTAAAACGCTCGCACTTTGGGCTTGATATTCTTCATTAAGATGCTGCATGTTTTGAGACACTGTACCCTTCTCCCGAAAATGCCTCTTGACAATCGCCCAATTCCGTTCAGTTGGCTGAAAATCCAGACAGTACGGTGGATTGATGTAATTTCTCACGAATTGTGCATTATTGTTTGCCAACCAGTGTAGAACCGACTTGACGTGGTGGGTGGAAACCAAATCCGGCCATAAGAGAAGAGAAATCTTGTGTTTTATGCACAGTGGCAGGAATCTCTTCCAAACCACGGGTACAAATCGCTTGCCAGACCACCACATTCTGTCTAACATTAACCGTGGCATAAGCGTCGTTTAGGTCTTTGTCTATCGATTTCGTACAATACCGCGGTCCCGGCAGTCCCACTCACGAATCTTCTTTGGAGTAGGTTTCGTCATCGATCAGGATACATCCGTGTTTGTTCTACAAAATCCGGTTATACAGTTCCGCGCTCTTGTTTTGGCCCGAGCTTGCTGCTCCAGGGATTTTTTCAGCTCCTTTTGTTCCTTGAACGTTTTCAGGAAGTTGAGCAAGTGGGTTGAAACTCTACATAGTAGCGGAGTTTGCGAACGTCTCTTGTAGTTGTTATCCTATAGTTTCAATCTCCTTTCGTAGTTCACGGTTGGCACCCAGAAAATTGGTTCCATTATCGGTCGGTACCTTACGTCTCGTAAGGTCGGTAAGGATTGCTTTGGAATCGTTATGCAGCGATGGGAATCCAAACGATGAAGCGTTACTGACGGTAATCGTGGAAGCAGAAGCCATTGTGAACTCTAGACCTCTCACATTTATACCTCTGGAGAACTTCAACCAGGAAGCACTGACACAAAAACACTACATTTCACTAGGTTCAAACGGAGTTATGCATCCTCCAAGAGCACTGACTGAGTTGACGAAGGTAGCCCGCACAAATTGGAACTTGACCAAACAACTCGTAGACCAGTTTTGGAGACGATGGGTTATGTAATACCTGCCGTCTATTGCCAAACGAACGAAACGGTTTGATGAAGCGGGAGTAGCTAAAGTGAATGATCTGAAGGTAAAAGAGAACAACAACCAGCGCAATGGGTGAACCAGGGGACGTATCTTGTCAGTAGTCAAGGGCGAAGCGATGGACGTATCCGTCAAGCGTTGGTGTTAAGCCACGGGTTGAGTTTTCCGGAATCCTGTCTCGAAACTGGCAGCGCTGAAAGTGCAAGCTGATGGTGACGTTGAATTGGTAGCGGAACTGAAAGGACGTTACGAGTCGGGAGATGTTGCCCACACTGGCAGCACTGTTTGTGCGTTCTACGTGACTACTCGGTTGACACAACATATTGACAAGGTCAAACAGAAATGCCGTCGACTGTCCAGTAGTGACGAGGCAGAATGAACGGAAAAAATATTTGGAAAATAAACAACAGTTGATAGTATGGGACGAAGCCTCGTTTTTTTTCAGTAAATTGAATCTGTTTGAGTGGCTAGTGAGTTGCCTTGGACGGTGCATTCGACACATACTCAAATGTTAACATTGTTTCTACCTGTCATTTAGGATTTGTCGGGTATAAGAAGTTGTTTGCTGCAAAATGCCCATAAAAGCACAAATTTCGATCAGCATCCGAAATTTGATTATTGAACATTGCAAAACTGGCAAAAGCTACCGTGATATTGTCGAAATTGTCCATCTTCACAAAGATACGGTCGCTCAGATGCGGATGCACATAAAACGTGGTTCTATCTCAACCGCTAAGCGACCGGGCGTCCTTCAAAGACAACTGGCCGAATTGACAGAACTATCGTGGAGAAGGCGGAGTTGCACGGGGGCTCCGAAAATTGCGAAAATTTGGTTTTAAGGCTATGGCTGTCCTCAAAAAATATTAATAAAGATTGAAGTGGCCCAAGGGCCACATTTCATGGACCAGTGATGACTGGAATATGGTGATTTGGTCAGACGAGACGAAATGAATGTTATTTGGGTCTGAAAGTATCACAAAAAATGGCGGCGAACCGGAGAAAGTTTTAAAAAGGAGTGTTTCCAGCTTACAGTCAAGCATGGTGGTGGTAAGTTACTTTACCAACACTGATTTTTCAACCAACTGAGAATGACTTTGTTTTTTTTCTGCAATTAAAGTCATGGTGTGGGGATATATGGCTACATCCGGCGTTGGAGAACTTGAGTTCATTGCTTATTTGGATATTTTGAAAAAAAAACTACCAGCGTCTGCACAAAAGCTAAGGTTGGGGCGCAGATATACGCTGGATTCGCAGTGGTTCAAGGAAATGCGTATCAAGGTTATTTAGTGGCCAGCACAGTCTTCCGACCTTGATCCGATCGAGCATCTCTGGTAAATTTTGAAAATTAAGGTCCTGCAACAAAAACCAACAAACATCCAGCAATTGCTGCAGGAAATCTCAACTGAATGGGACAAAATCATCCCGGAAACAACTGCTAAGCTTTTTGAGTCGATGCTGCGAAAATTCAGAGCAGTTATTGAAGCTAAAAGTGCTTAAACGAAGTACTAAAACTGTTTGCGTTATTTTTTCACTTTTTTTAACATCATGTCTCAAATGCAATCAAGATGTTATTAATTTTGAACTCACCTGAATAGGCTTTTTTAACATAAATAATAATGAACTGAACACAAATTAACCGTGTTTAAGTTGTCTGGTGGGTTTTTGTTGGAATAAAGGGCGATACGGTCAAATTTTGGTCAATATCAACTTGATGTATTTCTTTCAATTTTGCATTTAAAAAACCTGAACACCCCTCATTTAGAAGGTGTGTGTGTGTAGAATGTTGCTCCTATTTTGATTTTGGAATTCACTCTTCAGTTGTCAAAATGCCGTCCAAGCAAGAAGAGCAGCGTATCAAAATTTTGCTCGCGCATCGCGAAAATCCGAGCTCCTCGCACGCAAAGTTGGCAAAATCGCTAAAAGTTGCCAAATCAACCGTTACAAATGTAATTAAAGTGTTTGGGAAACGTTTGTCGACAGCCAGGAAGTCTGGATCGGGGGGAAATCGAAAACCGGAAGCCGCTGAGACGACAAAGAGAGTTGCCGGTAGTTTCAAGCGAAACCCTAACCTATCTCTCCGAGATGCCGCAAATAAGCTGGGTGTATCGTCTACAACCGTGCATCGAGCCAAAAAACGAGCCGGACTATCGACTTACAAGAAGGTAGTGACTCCCAATCGCGATGATAAACAAAATACGACGGCCAAAGCGCGATCCCGGAGGCTGTACACGACGATGCTGACGAAGTTTGACTGCGTGGTAATGGACGACGAAACGTACGTCAAAGCCGACTACAAGCAGCTTCCGGGACAGGAGTTTTATACGGCAAAGGAATTGGAAAGGTAGCAGATATTTTCAAGCACACGAAACTGTCAAAGTTCTCAAAGAAATATCTGGTTTGGCAAGCCATCTGTACCTGTGGCTTGAAAAGCAGCATTTTCATAGCTTCCGGGACTGTCAACCAAGAAATTTACGTGAAAGAGTGTTTGAATAAACGTCTGCTGCCTTTCCTGAAGAAACACGGTTGTTCCGTACTGTTTTGGCCGGATTTGGCATCTTGCCATTACGGTAAAAAGGCCATGGAGTGGTACGCCGCCAACAACATGCAGGTGGTTCCCAAGGACAAGAACCCTCCCAACACGCCTGAGCTCCACCCAATTGAGAAATACTGGGCTATTGTCAAGCGGAACCTAAAGAAGACCAAAAAAACTGCTAAGGACGAGCAGCAGTTCAAGGCAAACTGGCTTTCTGCGGCGAAGAAGGTGGACAAGGTGGCTGTACAAAATCTGATGGCAGGGGTCAAGCGTAAGGCCCGGCAATGCGGATTTGGAAAAGCGGAAGCCTAACTGAATATTTTTCCTGAATTTTATACTAATTGAACTTGAAAAAGAAATTTAATTTGATTTTTTAAATAAACGATTTCACCGATTTACACGCGTTTTCCCTTGACCAAATTTTGACCGTATCACCCTCTAAATTGCATTTTTCACAGGGGGTGGATAAACTTTTTTTTTTGGTTACTGTATATTTTGCGACGTAACGAACCTATGTCATTGTCAGTGTATTTGTACTCGAGAAAAATCCAAAAATAAAGAATCAAAACAATCAAGAGAGATTCAAACCGTCTTCCGAAATGAAATGGCAATGTCTTGAAAGTTCGTATGTTACTCGATTTCCGTAGAAGCCGATCACTAATGTAAAAACGAAACCATTATTAGCTTTCAACAGTGTCCCATCAAGCCGCCTTTGAAAATTAAAAGTAACAAATAATAAATAAACAAAAAAATAAAGTACAATCAGTGAAGGCCTAGGCGCCAAACCAACGACTATTGGATTGAAAACATATGTTTGAACAGTAGAGGAAAGGCTTGTAAGATGGAACAGCGTCACTTTTGACATTCACAGCAACAACACTATCACGCTGACAAATTTTGTCATTTTTTTTCTATTGTTTAATTTTCATTTGCTTTTTGAGTGAATACACTCATTCGTTTTAGCTCTTCCAAGTTTCATTGTTCGAAAGTGTTGGCAAAATTTCCCAACAAATCGTAAAGTGACACAATTTTTTGATGTTTTGTGTTTATGGCGTCATGTTTGTCATGTTTGAAACACAGTTAGGCTTGTAAGATAGCCTAAGCATTTTTTTCGTTTTAAAACATATGAATGATATTTTTGATGTTAAGAAATGCCATGGAGTCAAATAATAAATTGAAATATAACAATACATTTATTGAAATTTCAATTTCCGATGAATTTCGAAAATACGCCATATTTTTTTTATGACTATAAATCATCAGTTCCGTGGGCAAACTTAGAGCCTTTTAGTTCCTCTTTCGAAAGATCTTCGAAAAAATAAAAATTATGCATGTTACGAGCAAAAAACGAATGGTGTTCCATCTTACAAGCCTTTTTTTGAAATTGCAATTTTCGGTGGATTTCGAAAATAGGCCATAACTTTTTTTTTTATTACTATAAGTAATCAGCTTCTTAGGCAAAGTTTGATCCTTTTAGTTCCTCTTTCGAAAGATGTCTTTGAATTTGCGAAAAAATAAAAATTATATATGTTACGAGCAAAAAACGGACCGTGTTCCATCTTACAAGCCTTTCCTATACATATTATAAAGTGCAAGTCACCAGAGTCAGGGTTTTCTTCTTTTATTTTATTAATCATTTATTTGTACAGGCTCAATCGAATCAACTTTACAGAGCCGAATATTCATATTTGTATACATCATGTATCTTAGAACTAAAGTTAGGGGAATGGAGCCGATTACTCGCGGCCATCTCGAGGTTAATAAGAATTACAATTTAACGGATAGGAAGAGGGCGGGAATTTAAAGTATGGTTTACATAACACATTTATTTTATATTATAAATTGTCAAAATCTTAAAACCATACAACTTTTGGTTTTCTTTCTACTTGAACATTTTTGAGAAAGAAAAAAAACACACAAACGCAGAAAAAAAACAAATACTAAACACACATGTTAAACTAACTACAATCTAAGACTACTGTTAGTCAAAAAAACAAAAATGAGTTTCATAAACTCCAGATCACGTACAGCCAAAATATCTCGAACTGGTACATTGGGTTGTTTAACTCGAGCCCGAAAGGAATCATAAAGCTCA
This sequence comes from Aedes japonicus, assembly GCA_034211315.2. Classification (NCBI taxonomy): domain Eukaryota; kingdom Metazoa; phylum Arthropoda; class Insecta; order Diptera; family Culicidae; genus Aedes; species Aedes japonicus. Next base: position 26,881 of record JASCZW010004430.1, read on the forward strand.
GATCTAACTCCACGTTGCTCAGCACAAGACCAAATAATGTGATCTGCGTCCTGGTAACCTTGTCCACATTCACAGAGATTGCTGTCACTCAGCTCAAGTCGCTACTAATGAGCGTTCAAAGAATAATGATTTGGGCATGACACGAATGAAGTCTCGACCCACATCCATCCCCCAAAACGAAGATTTCTTCGACACCTTTGGGATGATATAATATTGCCACCGCTCAAAATCTCCTTTATTCCATTTATACTGCCAGCTGACGAGTGACTGCTGACGAAAAATAGGAAAAAAATCATTAAAAACGATTGTCGATCATAAATATCGCCTTCCATAGCGCCCACCTTTGCAAGCGAGTCCGGTTTCTCATTGCCCAGAATTGAACAATGAGAAGGGACCCATACAAAGGTGATAATAAAATAACGCGAAGATAAAGCACTTAGAAGCTCCTGTATTTTCATGAGAAAATACGAGGAGTGCTTTACCGGCCTCAATGAGCGAATACCCTATATAGAACTGAGACTATCCGTGAAAATGTAATACTGATCCGGTGTTAATGAGGCAACAATTTCTAGCGTAAAGTGTATTGCCGCTAATTCAGCGACATATACGGAACAAGGAGCTTGAAGTTTACGATTGGCGCTATAAATTTCATTAAATATACCAAAGCCTGCTGACTCATCTATCAATGATCCGTCAGTGAAGAAAGATTTAGTGGAATCAACTTGGCCAAACTTTGCAGCAAATACCACAAGAGCAATCATAGGAAGATGATGCTCTGGGATTCCACGAAGCTCCTGTTTCATTGATAAATCAAAATGAACCGAATTTCCGAAGTCGGAGAAGCAAACACGATTGGAAATGTTCGACGAAGGGCTGACATCCTGTGTTATGTACAAATGGTACAAGGTCATGAAGCGAGTTTGAGCATTCAACTCAAGGAGCTTCTCAAACTTTTCGATTACCTGGGGGTTCATAACTTCACACCTGGTGAGGAGCCGGAGAGATAATTCTGTAAACCGATCCGAGAGTGGCAACATGCCAGCCAGCACTTCAAGACTCATGGTGTGAGTCTAGTGCATGCAACCTAACGCGATACGAAGACACCCATACTGAATACATTCCAGTTTAATGAAGTGCGACCGAGCCGCTGACTGAAAACAAAAACTACCGTATTCCATAACCGACAAAATCGTTTTCCGATACAACGTTAGAAGATCTTGTGGATGAGCTCCCCACCAGTTCCCGGTAATTGTACAGAAAAAGTTGACCCTTTGCACTTTCTCTTCAGATACTCAATATGGGATCTCCAGGTGCACTTAGAATCGAATCAGACCCCAAGATATTTAAATGACATAGAATGAGTTATTGGCTTACCCCAAATTTGAAGCTTCGGTTGTGCAGGATTATACTTCCTAGAAAAAACTACCAAGTAGACAAATTGTCCAAGGTATCCTGCAAGGGTCCTTGTAGATCGACCCCATTAGGTCCCATGACAGACACTACGCCGTCAGCTGCAAGTTGTCTCAACGTACAGTTGTCACTTAGACAACCGTCAATGTCTTTGACATAAAAATTATACAAAAGGTTGCTTAAATATGATCCCTGGGGGAGACCCACGTAGCTAAATCGGGAAGCTGTAGAGGTTCCATGAGAGAAGCTCGTATGTTTCTCTGACAGCAAATTGTACAAAAAGTTATTCAATAATGGTGAAAAGCCACAAGCGTGGAGTTTATCTGAAAAATCTCAACAGATACTGAATCAAAAGCCCTCTTTATATTCAAGAATACAGAAATAAAGGGGGCACAGCCATTTGTTGGTTTTTAGCAAAAGCTAACTGAATATCTGTGGAAAGCAATGCGAGACAGTCGTTTGTGACTTGTAACCGTTCGCGGAACAACTCGAGGTTAGTTAAAACACAGTGGCTTTAGCGCCACTCTCGTTAGAAAGACTACTAGTCGTGTTTGGTTTGCCCGACAAATTGGGACTACCTCAGGGGACCTCTTGAACGGTGGTTACAAACTAAAGTAATATTTCGGAAAACGCCAAATTCTTTTCTTCTGCTATAGAACGACCGTACTCGTAACTTGTTATTCGACGCACTCTGACTTACCCACTATCCAACAAAACGAAAAAAGCCCGAAGGAATGCTTACTCAATAGAGCAGAGAAAATGGAAAAAGGAAACTTAGTGTAATGTGAGCTTTATTATCGCGTGGTTTAAACTAAAAAAATACCAAACTTCAAACTATAACCGCACTATATTTTATATTCATTCGTATTGGACCTCTCGTGTAAGTGTATGTGTGGGTGTACGGGTTAAATCATGGCCATGAAAACTGAACGACGTACCTGCGCAGGTTTTTGTTCCACGGTGATTCACTGATGATGGCTGCCGGTGGATGAGTCTCGATGAGATGGCGACGAAGTGACGATGGCGGCGGAACTAACGACGCCGCTGGGGTGCAAATCAGCGATGGACGATGACCCGCGCGCAGTATGGCCGAAACTAAAGTTGCGGAAGGAGTAGCGGCTGGACGAATAACTTCCGGTTTAGTTTTCGTCGAGAGCGTCCGGAATTGACCGTCTCCTTTAATATAGGGGTCCGCTTTCTCAGGCGACCCGGCTTCGCGTACCTTTCCGCTATGTCCGGGCGGGGTTAAGAGAGACTACTATATTTTGGGGTGAGGTCCGGTTCAGTGTCCGTCACTTGACAACGGATGACTGCAACCGCGCTCTCGGTATCGTTTCCACAGAGGGTTTTAACGTTGAGTAGAATTCCGACGGATTATTGGCGACCCTCGGGTGAAAAACTCGCACAAATTCCTTGCGATCTTCACTCCTCCGTTTGACTACCTCGAAAGGCGGGCCTTTGCTGGGCGCACGAGTCGATGTTGTCCGTCTCACGGGAAAAAACACCGTCGAGATTCCCAATTCATCGATTGAAACTACAAATTCAAATTTTTAACAAGAACGCGACTAGTTTGGAGTTATGTCCGCTCTAAGTAAAACTACTACGCAAAAAACAATCGAGTAGCTTAAATTTACAACTTACGAATTAACACGCGCACTTCTGTTCTCCAGCCGATTTGTTAGCGAAAAGGCTGAGTCAGAGCAGCTTCCACGATTAATAAACTTCCAAATCATAACAAACAAAGGTTCGAAAAATCGAAGTCTTTATGCTTGAAAAAATAAAAAGAATGGCGTAGCGTTTGGCGTCTGCCGAAATTATCTGCTATCCAGAATGTGCCGGAAATCCGAAAAATCATACCCGATCACCATTGATTTGGATGAAACTTGGCACATGAGTTCGGTACGTTGGAAAAAAAAAATTCCACTGGTGTTAAGATAATTTGGGATCAAGAGTAACTTTTGAGATTGGCGTATGTGTTTTTTCCAACATTTTACTTGAAAATCGTAGTTCAAAAACCATTACATTTAGAGAAAAACTTTATAGAAGGGAATTGTAGGGAACTGAAAAGCCTTTCTTAAAAAAATATACACAGGAAAAAAATTTTTTTTTTCATCAAGAAAAATCAAAAATAATTACTAAAAATAAAATATCTTAAAAAACATATTTTTAGTATTTTTTTAATTTGTTGTATGGAAATTTGAGGAAAACAGACACGTTTTAAAAAAGACTTTAGGATGGACGCTCTTATAATAAAAAAGTTTTTCAAATAGTGAACTTTGGTGTATATTTCAAATTTTGGTTATTCATTCTTATAAATAAATTTTGATGTTACAATATGGTTTTGGAGATCATTACAAACAATAATGATGATAATGATAAACCACGTAAACGCAACCGTTTTCAAGATATTTCTGATTTTCTTTCAATAATATTTCAAAACCTCAAAAAATACGCCCTTTTCATAAATTACTCGTGATATTAAAACAACAATAGCTAACGATTTTTTCTCTTGTGTTTTTAGCCTTTTTAAAACACATGTATGTGCCTCTTACTTACTCTTAACAGCTCGTCGATTGAAAAAGCTTCACTTAAAGTTATAAGACAAAAATAATGAATTATGGTTGGATTTATATTTATATATACCATTTATTAGTCTCGGTCATTGATAATATTACATAAACATTATATAAACTATTGATTGCTTTTATATATATTATGAATCCTGCCTTCTTCGTCATTCGAAAACAGTTTTACAAAAACTCCGTTTTCTGAAATTGGAACGAATGAGTGGTACTTTTGTGTACCTGCAATCGTTTTAGTCTGTCGGTAAATTTCATTCCATTCTGCTACCCCCTGTTCATACTCTTCATGTGATACATAACAAAACGACATTTTTGTTAAACAATCATCACTTTTTTGGTTCGCCCATTCGAATAACTCTAATGCACTTTTTATAGCGTGTTCATGTTGTACAGCAAGGCTTGCATATCTTGCCTTTCGTTTTAATGTACCACCAATTGCATCGCCGTGGGATGTTGCGAAAAAATGCCATTCAGCATCAATATTGTATTTCTTTTTAAACTTACAAAGGCTTGCAAAGTTCTTCCTATTTTTATATTGGGATGCTGCCCCGTCAGACATAAACGTAGCTTTCTTTACTTTAATTTTTGTTAGCAAAAAGCTTATTAGTTTTGAAATAAACACCTGCACCGCAATCGTATCATGTTTCAACACTTCTGAGATAACAATGAAATTGATATTTTTAAGTATTCCAGATTCCGTGTAATAAATGACAAAAGGGTGAATAGTGGCTTGCTCATTACTCCAATAACTACTTTGAACAGCATCTTGAAAAACAAATGAATAATTTTCAGAAAAATCACAAATTATTATTACTTCGCCGTCTTTAAGACAACTTTTATAATCTCTCAAGAAACTAGACTGCTGAGATTTGACAAAATCGTGGGATACTAATTGTTCCAACTTTTCACAAAAATAAGCAATAAATTCATCAATTGGTTTAACAAGTGTCTCTAAACTACATCTATCAGTTGAAATCCATTGCTCAAAAGATATTTCAACTAAACCACGTTTTTCTAATTTGTCTGTTAAACTACTCTCAAAATCTGAAAAGCCTGGACATCGTTCGCATTCACGGAGGTAACATTTTTTAGTTCTAGTTGATGAGCTACATAATATTTCTTCAAAACACAATTTATAATCATTCTCGAATGAATATTTTCTAAGACCATGAAGCATCAAGTTAATGTTCTCATGAATGGTGCAAACACAAATGTTATGAGAACCTGTGCTGCCAGTAATTTGCAATGCTTTGGTCTTAGTGCTGCAAAAGAGCTAAACCCAACAGCATTTTGATGCATCTCTTGAAATTTAATGAAAGCTTCTCTTAATGAACAAACTAAAAGGCGCTTTTGAATATGAACCCTCTTACCTTCACTCCTCACTGAAACGTAGTCGTTCATACCAGGGGTTGCTCGTGTAATCTCATCACTGTCGTAAAATTGCAAAATTTGGTTTTTTATTTCCGGGTTCAGACCGTGTCCCAGCTTTCGTTAGGGGCAGCTAAAACACCTTCGTGCTTTGCAAGGAATTTAGCTTGTGATACGATGTACTTGTTTGTTATTCCAAATTCTGCCATTACTCTTTGATTTGTCCAAGATTGTGGTAAAACCGAAAGTATCCTTACTTGATCGTCCCTCGAAGTTTCTGGATCAGCATACCGGTCCTTTAGCTGCGCGATTATTTCGTCATATTCGGCTGCTTTCACTTTCAATTGTTCCAGGTCATCCTCCTCCGCTTGATCCCCAAATATGTGTGTCCGAATGCCGTTTGAAACATCTTTGAACTTTTTGCGGGCATAATTTACGTTCAGGAACTTTTTAGCCGATATTGGCGAAACGTTGATTCCAGCTACGCCCTTGTTAAATAGCTCAATATTATGGCGCCTTGAATAATCTTGCACACTGCTATCAGATGGCACTGACATTAATGATATTGCCGATGGCGTTTCCTCGAGACCATACAGCCCCTGCGACATCTATCTCGCTGTTACTTTCATCGCTTTAGCAAATTCGCTCCCTTCATTCTCTGAGCGGCCCGACCGATACAGCCATAAAACAATTATAAATATATTGATTGCAATATTAAAACAATAGTGCTATTTATCTTGTTCTTTTTCAAATGAGTCTTCTTATCATCCTGATATCAAAAGAAAAGAGGACATTAGAGTAATGTGAACGTTATAATATGAAGATCTTGGAAAATTTATCATTTCTGGTGCAAATCTCGATCAACTTAAGAAAAGAGCGAATTTTCTGAGGTTTTTTCATTCTATTGAAATAAAATCCGAAAAATCTCGAAAACGGTTGCGTTCAGGTGATTTATCATTAGTATCATTATTGTTTTTAATGATCTCCAAAATCATATTGTATAATTAATTTTCATTTTTAATAATGAATAACCAAAATTTGAAATATGCACCAAAGTTCGCTCTTCGAAAAACTTTTTTATTATAAGAGCGTCCATCCTAGAGTTTTTTCAAAACGTTTTTTTTTCTCAAATTTCCACAAAACAAATCTGAAAAATATTAAAAATATGTTTTTTTATATTTGATTTTTAGTATTTATTATCGATTTTTCTTTATGAAATAAAATTTTTTTATTTCAGTGTATATTTTTTTTACAAAGCCTTTTTAGTTCTCTACAACTCCCCCATATAAATTTTTTCTCTAAATGTAATGGTTTTAGAACTACGATTTTTCAAGTAAAATGTTGGAAAAAAAACATACACCCATCTCAAAAGTTACTCTTGAATCCAAATAATCTTAACACCAGTGGATTTTTTTTTTCAACATACCGAAGACGTGTACCAAGTTTCATCAAAATCGAAGATAGTTGAGTTTGGTGACCGACCGATTTGGCGTGGAATCAGTGGAATATAATGGAATAGAGCTACCTATACTTTTTGGCTCTTATCGCAAAATTCTATCTAAAGACATACTTACAAATCGAGTTTTATAATTATATTATACCTAAACTACCTTGCCATATAGAAGAATGTCACTCCAGGTGCAATTCTTTATGGCATGCTAAATCGAAAAGAAAACGTATAACGTTACAGACTCAGGGTCTTCTGTACTTTCAAAATTACAAGCATTATCAACGTTACCCCGTCTTACGGTACTAATATATTGCACATGTCCATTCAATCGCACCCTTCTACCATTTCAATCAAACTGAACTCCCCATGCGTCACACAAGGACCACAGCGCTCTGTTTCGCTGGAGTCACTTGATAACGGCAATCTCTGCAGCTCCACAGCTTCAGCGAAGTGCCGATAATTTGTTCGGTTGACTGGTATACTTAATGGTTAAGTTATTTGACCGATTTTTCCTGCATTCGAACAATAAGAACATAAAAATCATACCCGACTCCTCGGTGTAGGACGCAAACAAGGTACATTATTTTTGGCGCCAAATGGCGCACTCTTCCGGAGTGGCACGGTCAAAGTTCCGCTCTACAGCTGTCTACGACTTGCGACGGCAGTCATTTCTAGAAACTAACTTATGCTTTCCTCCCGCCCTCTGCTGGAAGAATGGTAAAGCCGGAATCCACTGCATATTGCAACCATAAATCATCCGTGTAGTGAAAATTTTATTTGTCAGAAAAAAATTTATCCTCGAACGTGATTCAATTTGCATAATACACGTGGCTCCCTTGCCAGCGCCATCACTGCCTTTCATGCCAGCAAAAATAACTTCCCCATTTATGACAACAGAGCCGGGACCTCGTTTGAGGGCCGTCCTTCTCAGGAATGCTTCCTGGAAACTGTTGCTTCGTCGTGGTTCATGGAATTGGTCCCAGGAAAACGTTTCGTTGTTCGTCACACGATTGACTCGGGCAAGGTGTAGTCCGAAGGAGCCTGACGAGGGCATACGAAGAAGTCAATTTAATCCAAAGTGATTGCAGACATTTATAGAGGTTTGTGTATATGACACTCTAGTTTCTCGATTATGTCCTCATTCTTCTGTTTGTGTCAACTTGAATGAATCCGACATTCAAAGAGCCTACCGTCGACGTCCGTACCGGAATTGCCATACCCTTGCAAAACGTAGGGAATGGAGCAATAGTGCACAGTGCAACTATACCGCTCAGAACAAATATGTGAACCGGCCGGTAAAGTGTTGGCGAATAAAGGCAGTTGGAATGGAATGAGTAGTGTAGAATGACCGGGCAAAAAAAGTATGGTGGTTCATATTCAGTTATTTCCGCTTTCATAAGCCCGTACAAATCCAAACAAGTTTGAGATTGGCGTTCGGGGGTAGATCCTGAAAGTTGGACAGGAGAGGTGATGATCATAGAATGGTGAATGAATGTGAATTTGAAAGAAGAACTCCACTTGTCATGACTTTCGTGTGGCTCATCCTGCTGGCTGAGCTTTGTTGGTGAACCGACTTTCGTTCACTGCAGGCAGGTCAGTGCAGTTTCTGAGGTATGTACTCGAGAACTGCCATATTGATTAATCTGGACTATGGCGAATATGCTTTTGATAAACTGATCGGCACTCAGGGAAATGCGGTTGGTTTCTAACGATTTTGGGATCGATTTCATAAAAACGCTCTATTGTGTCCCATTTTTAATGAACCTGCCATTTTTATTCAAGGTACAATATAAGCAGGTTTAAAAAATCGCCGAAAATTCGGCTCTTGATCAGAACCCGGCTGATATAGGTACCAGAGGATTTTTTCATACAGATTTTTGCGAAACTTTGTCCACGCGTAAACTCATGAGATATATGAAAAAAAAAACAATTTAAAATCAGGGTTGCCAGTTTTTGTGGAAAACATCAATTTGGAGTTTTCAGATTTTCCCGAACATCTCTAACTTTGGCTTCATAACTCAGGAACGATTCTTCGTAGAACAATTTTTTTCAAGCTATAAAGAATTTTCTCAAAATTTGGAAAAAATATGATTCAAAAAATTTTCAAAAAAGTTTCCACAGTGAGGTTTTTTTTTGAAAAGCTGGAAAATCCCTTTACTGAATCGTGGTATTTTCTTCTCTTGTGCATTAATTCATAAATTTTCATTACTGAAATTATGGCGATAGAGCTTTTTTTGTTTTTGAGTAATGCATGGAAACAATGGGCTCGTCACTCGATTTGATATCAAAATATTAAACAACTCGAAAATTAGATCTTCAATTTGCGTATAGGCACCTTACGTTCGCTTTTCAGGAAAGTCTGTGTTTTGATAACTTTGTTAAAGGTAGCTGCAAGGTGGAGAGTTTATTAAAGTATAGGTACAAAACAAATTCCTAGATAATGTTTAGCAAGATGGCACTTTTTTCAATCTCACGGGAAAGACCATGTGATTGTATAGGTAGCATTGCTTAGGACGCATGGTTTGAAAAACTGCATTCATAAATAGCGCTAAATATATTTATGACATTAGAAGAAGTAAAACCACGAGTTTGAAAGGACTGCGCAAGAAGATTATAAAGGCGCTGAAAAATTTTACTGGAAAGGTTGAATTATCTTTTTCCAATTCAGGGACACAAAAATATCATACGTCTATTTCACTAGACGAACAGAGCATTTTATTGTGAATTAATTATCTGATTAATCAAAAGTGTAGAATACATTGTGTACTTTCCTTTCGATAAATCAATAAAATGGAAATCTTCCAACAGTATGAATACAATACGAAGTTTATTTTGACCACAGATACCTTCCGAAGCGTCGGAAAAACATTTAGATATAATATTTAATTAAATTTGAATTGGATATAAGATTCCATGTCAATATGGAGCACTTGCTTGAAAAATTTCATTGAAGTTTGATAAACAAAATTGTTCTACGATGAATCGTTTAAAATCAAATCTTCAATTGGCATTTGCCAGGAGAGCTGGCAACTCTGAAATTTTTAAACATTGTTTTTTTTTTGTTCATATATCCATGAACCTTATGCGTGGACAAAGTTTCGTAACAATCTGAGACCCTTCGGGCCAAACCTGTACGATAATAATGAAAAAAAATCCCCACCAACTAACTCAGTTCCATGCATTGAGCACATGTCTGTATATGTGCAGGGTAGTTTGGAGTAATTTGGAGAGTCTTAGGAATACAAGGATCAATTTTTTCGACACAAAGAAACACGTAATGGTCATTTCCAGGAAAATAGGAGGTATCCATCAGAGATTGCACTAAATAGTGTGGAACGACGATTGGAATGGTCCAACGCGCTAAGGAGCGAAATTCCGTGAAGTCGCACATGATACAAAAATGTCCGAAACGCAGCCAAATTCACGGATTCCGTGAAAACTCGGGCTCGAAACTGTACGGCGACGTTTTGAGCAAAAATGACATGTGCATTATCATGGATGACGAGACGTACGTCAAATTGGACTACAGGGTACTTCCAAGGGCACAGTTTTACACCGTGAAAAGTGGAAAGAGTGTCCCAAATTCGGAGAAATCGTTTTTTTTGCGAAAATTTTGGAAAAAGGTGTTGGTTTGGCAAGCAATTTGCCAGTGTGGTATGAAATCGACACTTTTTTTCACTATTGCAAATATGAACGCCGAAATGTACCGGAAGGAATGCCTGCTGAAACGAATTTTGCCACAAATCCGAAAACACAAAGGTTCGACACTATTTTGGCCTGATAGCCAGAACAAATAATTTTTATCTGAAAAGACGAACTCCTTCTCAGCGTGCTGTGATGGAATAAGACTCGCTCTTTCGAAGCTTTTTTTCTTCAGTGGTTTGAAAACTCCATGAACTTTTCATTATTTGAGTTTCTGGAGCCTGGAGTCTGGAGCTCAAGAATGTTGTGCAAGGATCCGTTCCCTAACGATTTTAAATGTTTGCGCATCTTTTCGGTCTTTTTCGCCCATTCATTGAGGAAGTGTCACGATACATTTAGATGGTTCGACTACCGAAATCACGAATCACATCTAGGACGAGGAATGTCAGCAGGTTTTGAAAAAGAAGAACGCAGCGCGGGCACTTATGCTGCGTCAAGCTACCCGTCAGAATGTGGAACGGTGCAAACAGAAGCGAAGGCAGCAAATCCAACTCTTCCGGTAGAAAAACGCCGCCAGAAAGAGGAGTGTCAGGAGCTAGAACAGCTGCACATGAAACGTGAAAGTTCTACCAGAAACTCAACATATCTAATATTTATTATCATTTCCGTGATTTTTTCGTCTGCTTTTGAGACTACAATCTCCCGAATTTAACCTGGCAGTTTGATGAACCGTTTCTGGGATACTTGCCAATTAATGCGTCAACTGAACAGGAACTTGCCATAGGCGAGTCTTTGTTTTCAGCTGGCTTCCATCAAGTAAATGATCTTCTGAACGTGAACGGTAAGCTACTTGACTTGGTGTTCGTATGTGATCCATGTATCATAGCTCTATTCGAGTCACCATCTGCTCTATTAAAAAGTGACGCTCATCATAAGCTGGTTATTGTAACTGTGGACGTCCGTTCCTGTGAGGAAGAATATCAAGCAGACATCACGGCACGACACTATGATTTCACCCACTGTGATTATGAAGCCGTAAATGCGAGAATCGCTTTCCAGGACTGGAATGAGCTGTTGAACCACGGTTCTCTGGATGTTTCCGTGACGGCTTTCTACGGCTTCATTGATCGAATCATCCGTACAACTGTTCCCTCTAGAATTTACCGGCCTACAAAGCAATTTAACCAATCTTGGTGGACACCACAACTCCATAACCGTCGTAACCGCTTACGAAAGCTCAGGAAAATTTCTTTCGCAACAAAACTGCCCCGAACACGAGAGCTCTGAAGTTCGCTGAAGAAGAGTATCGCTGACTGCAAGATAATTGTTTCCTTGAGTATATTGATCGTATCCAAATGAATTTTCTACAAGACTCTACATCTTTCTGGGCTTATATCAACAAACAAAAGAGCTCGACCAGGGTTCCCGTTGAGGTTACGTACCAATCTCGTAGTTCTTGCTCACCGCTCTGTACCACAATTTTTTTGCTGAGTTTTTCCGTTCCGTACACGACGACAACTAACCTCCGCTGGCGCAGCATTACTTGGAAGGGCTTCGGTTGTATAATCTTCATCTTCCCTTGCTTACTTTCAATAATGACGATACATCGATGCATCGAAAGGCCCCGGCCCTGATCACATTCCACCTGTCTTCGTCAAACAGTGTGCTCAGTCGCTTTCTTGTCCCATCGCTACGATCTTCAATCGATCCTTGACCGAAGGAGTGATTGATGCCAGCTTCCAAGCGTCAGGAAAGGCTGGAAATGCACACAGCGTTGAAAACTACCGCCCGATATAATCCATAACTGCCTTGCAAAAGTTTTCGAGAAGCTGTTACATGACACGATGTACCCTGTTGTGCAGTCTGTGATCTCTGAGCATCAACATGGCTTCGTCAAAAAGCGGTCAACTACATCGAACCCTATGACTTACATCGGTACTGTGATCAACGAGCTCGAGAAGCGATGCCAGGTCGACGCCATTTACATTGACTTTTCAAAAGCGTTCGACAAGGTACTTGATCAACTAGCCATTGAAAAACTGAACCGCCTTGAATTGCCCACTTGGATTATTCAGTGGCTTCAGTCGTATTTGTCTTCACGTAACGTTAGATCGGACTTTTTTGATATTCCCTCCGGTGTACCACAGGGTAGCTACCTTGGCCCTCTTATATTCACCCTCTTCAACAACGATCTGTGTGAAGGACTCAACTCAACTCAAGTTGCGGATTACTTGAAGCTGTAATTAAATCGCTTGTAGATTGCTGTGCTTTGCAAGCTGATTTTGAAAATGTGTCTAGATGGTGTGATTTACACGGAATACAGATGAATACGGCTAAGTGCAGAGTGATAACTTTCGCTTGTTGTCATTCCATGTCACGTTCGACTACGGCTTCAACGACATATCACTGGAGAGGGTCACGTCAATCAACAACCTAGGAGTCAAACTTGATCGGAAGCTTCGTTTCACCGAGCAAGTCTCCACAACAACCGCGAAAGCAAACGGAATGCTCAGTTTCTTAAAGCGTAACACCGCCCACTTCGATGATGTGCGTGCACTTAAGTCGCTGTATTGTGCTTAAGTTCGTAGTGTGCTGGAATACGGAGTGCAAATCTGTGCTCCGTACCACGCCGTTCATATTGCACGCATCGAAAAAGTCCAGAAGCGGTTCATTAGATACCCTCTACGCCGCCTTCCCTGGAACGATCCTATCAATCTGCCGCCATATGAAGATCGATGTTCGCTGCTAAATATTCAACAGTTATCGAGTCGTCGAGTAATGCTTCAACGGCTGTTTGTCTTCATCCGAATCCTACAGGAGGCTCCGGTAAGGTGATGGAATCTCATGCCTGCTGTTCAACATTACTCTGGATGGTGTTATAAGACGAGGTGCTTTCAACATTCGGGATACGGTTCTCAACAGATCCAGTCAATTCATCTGCTTTGCCGATGACGTGGACATTTTTGGCAAGACGTTACATCAGACTAAAGCACGAATCATTGAAGATTGGGTTGAAGATGAATACGTCCAATACGACGAACATGAGGGAACCAAGCATGACAGAGCCCGTATTGGCAGCAGTGTAACGATCGACGGCGATAAGTTCGAGGTAGTCGACAAATTTGTCTAACTCGACTAATTGGTTAGTGCGGACAATGATAAAAGCCGTGAGAACCGGAGGCGTATTGCCAGTGAAAGTCGTGCTTACTACGGGCTCCAGAAACAACTGTGGTCTATCAGACTCCCCCTTTTGATTTTATTTTTAGAATTTTAATGTTTGTTTCAATTTTTGTGACAAGTTGTAGCTTAAAAGTGCAAAAAATGGACATGAGATTTTTTTTTTAAATTGTAAGACTAAAGATTTTATTAAAATTTCTTCCCGCCAATCAAGAACCCAGCATATCTAACTTAACATATCTTAAAAACTATCTCTTAACCTGTTATGTTAAATATAAGACAAGCATTGATTACATTTTTTCACCGCTAGTTGAAAGTTGAAAACGGTATGCAATTCAATTTTCAGTTCATCGCAATTAAAAAAACTTAATATTTAAACCCATGGTTAAGCTCTGGAAAGCCAAATAATACTAGATTAAGAAACATAACTCATAGTCAGAAATAGTATCCTCGGAAATTGTTTATAAGAACTATTCATGATATGGGCCAAACCGATCAATGTTACCCCACTGATCAAAGATATTCCATTTCCGATAATTTAGTTTCGTATTATTGAGAATAGATGTTAATCATATCATGCGGTTTGATTCAGTGTTTTAAAATATTGTTGTCGTATCCAAGAGATTTTAATGGAGTACATGCTACGATATTAACCGGACGAGACTAGACTCCTCGTATCAGATTTTCAAACCAGTCATTTGATAACCGTATGAGAAAGACAGCATGCTAATCAGAGCGAGTAGTTGCTAGAGCATCAGGAAGATAAGGAGCATGATTGACCGCCCGAGGTTGCTACTCGATTGCTGCCAGATCAGCTGTTATTACACAGAAAACCAATAGATGATGCTTGGGACTAACATACATCAACAATGTGTGAAAACTGGTGATCCCAAACTAAGGAAATACCGGCGCCGGACTCATCTGAATGCAGGTCAAATAAGGAAAAGGTAGGAATGTGTTAACGTGGTGCTAGTTTTATTTGAAGCCGAGACCGCCTCTGCACTTCCACGAGAAACCACTGGGATGTTGAATAAAATGGTTTAGTTTGCAGCGGAAATCGTTTCGGTAAACGATAAGCTGTATTCTCGCGATGTTGAGTCAAATATTTAGATATTAGTACCGATTTCTGATTTATTCCAACAGTAAGGATGCTATTGGGGCCACTTGCAAAGTCTGATGGTAGTTATTCATCAGAAAAACTCATTGGAGCCACTTAAACAAAATGGGAAAGCGGTTTACTTGCTCCATGATATGGTAGCACGGTGAGCATGGTAAACCAATATCATGGATCATAATTAATTGATCCCCACCACCGGTCCGCCACCTCACCGAACCACCACATCTCACATCTCTTTTGTTGTTATTTTTGTGCTTACTCGATAACTCGCATTGTAGAATTATAGATATCAGAAACAATACGAAATGCACCATATACGATACCAAAATAGTGCGTAATAAAGCATCGACACAACTTTCACAGCCGATGCTCGAAGCAAATTCTTTTTTCACAAATTTTCTATTTTTACAACTTTATCTTACAAATATTTCACTACACAGAAAAAAATAATTAATTTTAACAAGCGTGTAAAATTTCTTTTTACACTGATCTATTATAACTGCGATTAAGAGATTAGCTAGAAATGCGAGTGCGTAGATGCATTGCGTGCACACTTCGAAATTATGAATTTAACACGAGATGTAATCCATGTTTGTAAAAATATGGGGAACGTAAAGAGAAAATTCGTGTAAAATTATGTCTCATGGAAGTGACACATACGCAATTCGACAAAAGATGTGTTTGATTGAATTTATTTACTCCTCTCTTTCAACTCATTCTTATGTGTTATAGGACGCTTGCATGTGTTGGTCTCAATGGACAGAAATCTACATGACATTTTGGTAGTGTGTGCCTTTTGGCAACTTTATGCTTCTATTGATGTTCGAGTTCACCGGTTCAGCACCAACCGGAGGACACTTGGTTCTATGCTCAATGATTATCATCAGGGTTGCGGCTTATCATTTTTGACTCAGGCATATTCATTTGCCAATATCTCCTTTCAGAGGGTCGATTTCAAAATATGATGTATGATGAACTTGTAGTGCATGAGTAAACCTACAACTTTGTCTAGCAGTACATTGCTCTAACTCCTATATCTTCGACATGAGAGCGTATATTCACAGTGATCTTCACGGTGATCCTCGCGTGATCTTCACCGCGAATAACATCACGAAGATCACTGCGGATATACGCTCTTATTCCTCAGATATAAGAGATAGAGCTATGTATTATTAGACAAAGTTGTAGGTCTACTCAAGCACCATAAGTTTATCATACATCATATTTTGAAATTGAGCTTTTGAGGAGAGCTATCGGCAAATGAATATGGATAAGTCAAAAATGATAAGCCGCAACCTTGATTATCATTATCT